>PVKS010012009.1:6722-55076 GCA_004027875.1 Aplodontia rufa | reverse complement strand
AATTGATAAAAGAGTTTTTGTTGAGCATGTACTATGTGTCCAACATATATCTTGGCATTTTATTATATACATTTGCATTTAATCATCTCAGTAGCCTTATAAGTCCTGGGAAATTTTTTAAATATAGGCAAATATTGATGGTAATGCCCCACTCCCTGGGATCTTAATTTAGTTGATATCAGGTGTCACCTGGATACGGGGACCCTTAAAGATTTTCTGAGTGATTCCCTTAAAGATTTTCTGAGTGATTCCAAGTTGTAGCCAAGGTTGAAAACCACTGGTGTAACTATAAACCCATCAGCAAGATGTTCCCAAACAGTAAACATCACCTCTGAAGCTTTAAAACACAAACCAATTCTGGGCTGTAGCCTAGTCCTACTAAATATAATCTCTGGGGATAGAGTCTGGGAACCCATGTGTTAACAAAGCTTCACAGGGGACTGTCACATAGCCTGAACTAAGAACCACTTCTTGGTCAGACTCTGCATCATCTCCTTCTTACTGTGTTACAAGAAAGCTGGTGTGGTGGCTCAGCAGTTATGGTGCTTGCCTAGCATGCTCAAGGACGTGGGTTTAAAGCCTAGCACCACATACACAACAAGGCGTTAGAGCAATAAAAGTCACATGAAAACTAAATAAAGTTGATTCTCTCTCTTTCTCTCTCTCTTCTCTCTCTCTCTCTCTCTCTCTCTCACTGTCCCTCTCTCTTAAAAGAAACTGTGTTGCAAGAAATTACATATGTCTTGCCCTGCTGTAGATTTTAAACTCTCAGAAGGCAGTTTATATTTTATTAACCTTGTCTGTACTGTGGTACCCACCAAGATCCCTTACACACAGTGCATTCTAGAAACTAAAGAACCAAGAACATACCTTTTATTAACCTTATTAAGAAAACAAAGAACATCTTCATAGAGTACATTGGCTGCTCTTACTCATGTGTCCCACATCCAGGATTCAGATAGAAGATATTTCATGGGGAAAAAAAACTAGATCTGTCCTGAACACCTGCAATTTTTATTGTTATTATTCCCTAAACATTACAATGTAACAACTATGTTCATGGCATTTACATTGCATTGGGCATTCAATGATTTAAAGTGTATAGGTGGATGTGCGTCACTCACATGCAAATCCTGCTCTATTTTATAAAGGGGAGTGGAGCATTTGTGGATCTTGGTATCCATAGGCAATGCTGGAATCAGTCCTCTCATATGCTTTTTAATCTCTGATATACTGACCTGGATACTAAGCAAGTCATTTCAGCTCTCTGATCATGACACCTCTGGCAATTAATTGCTGGAGCTAGGATTGGAACCCAGATCCTCTCGATAATGCTCTTTCTTCTACTTTTCAAGCCATAATAGCAACAGAATGAAAAATTCAGCTATGTACATATTTGGATACATGTTTCTAAAATTTGAATAGAACCTGTTACATGGGGAATAAAATAAATTTGGAAAAACCTGTTAGTTTAAACCTAAAAATTAATTGTGGGATGCAACAGATTCCCTTTCTTCTCCTCAGTCCCGCCCTCCCTCACCCCCTGACATACAGACGATCCAACATTCTTCTTCATTCTTTGGCATTTCTTGACAACTGTTGGGTCACTGCGTTGGTAATTCCGTGAGGGTTTTATTTTGTTTTGCCTCTTCTTAGTTTATGCTGCTTCTCAGACTTTTCAAATAACCTGAGCCTCTGATTATAAATGAAATATTTTTGAAGATTCATAATACTATTTACCTAAGGTAATAAATTATCATCTGATATGTACTTCTGATGATTCATTCAATATGAATATGCACATAAAATGCCCACAGGTATAAAGTCAGTATGACACTCATATAAGACCTGGAAACCTGAGTTTCAATTCATTTGCCATTTCCAAGCTAGGGGACTTTGGACAGGGAATGAACTTTCCAGAGCCTCTTTCCTCACCTACAAAATGAAAAAAAAGAGGGACTAGGATGGACCCTCCTAGATTTCTTCCAAATGTAAAATCTTATGGTCCTTTAAAATAACAATGCATTTATTAGGTCCTTAGGCAACACTAAATTAATATCTGCTCCTTATCCTTATTCTCTGACATCTTTAAAGGCCAACAGAGGCATTGTTTAAAAGTTGTAGAATTCTTTACCATTTATAAAGTGCACCACCATGATCTCCTTTAAGTTTCATTACACAACTATAGAATAGTCAATATTATCCCCCCTTTCACAGAAAAGGAAATCGAGGGGGATGGAGTGGTGGTGCTGTGGTTAAGGCACTTGCCAGGCATGCGTGAGCACACGAGTTCAGACCCCAGCACCCACTTACTCAACTAAGTGTCAGAGCTACGAAAGCCATGTTAAAAACTAAAATAAAAATTGATCCTCTGTCTCTCACTCTCACTGTCCCTCTCTCTTAAAAAAGAAAAGGAAAGGAAATTGAGCCAAAGAGGCTCAGTGACTTGCCCAGGGTAACAGAATCAGAAAGTTGCAAGTCTGGACCCCAAGCCAGCCCACTTTCCCACTCCAGTACCATAAGGGGTGCAGACGAGGTTGGAGCTCAGAGCCTGGGCAGACCTGACAAGCCAACTGCTCCCCCACGCCTGCCTTCCCCAAATGTTTTCCAGCCCTGCCACCTCTAAATTGCTTTGGAATAGAATACCAAGTGGGGATTTATTTAGCATATCATTTCCGGGTGTGTGTTTTCCTGAGCATTTATAGATCTGTGTGTTTCCACGAAGCTGAGTTTCCCTGATAAAACAAGACAGACCATGATAAATGAGCAGCTATGTAAGCCTAGCTGGGAGGAGGACCGGGGACAGCAACACCCCTCCTGTGAAGTTAATCCCGTTTCTTTTAGCTATTTCTTTATTAGTTAATGAGGTCTTCCAAAAATGTGTGTCTGGGATGGTGTTTTAGCATCCTTGCCTCTAGGAATGTTTTCAAATATTCATAAAGTAGCTCATCTGACCAAAGCGGAAAGCAAAGGTGCATTAAGTATGAATTCAGTCAACTTCAAATGTGGGTGGTCAAAAAGCTGCTGCTGAAATAACCTAAATAATCCTCCTCGTTGGTGTTTTCAGATCCGCAGCTCTGGGCGCAAATGCGAGGGGTGACAGGGAAGAGGTATTATTTAGAACAGCTAGGACTCTGAAGGGCAGCCCCGTAAGCTTTGATCCTGCTTCCTGACTGACAGTAGCGTGGCTTGCTTTTGGAAAACAGAATAACTTAAGAGAAACAAAAATAAGATGCGAAAGGAATCACCATTTGAGCCTCTGGGAAGGAGAGCAGAGGCTAGATCATATTGTTCCTGGGAGCCGAGGCGAGAGGGACCCACTTCCCACTTGGGTTCCTTATGGCAAAGAGGGAAGAGTAGAATCTCAATAGATGGTTTGGCACTCAGTGAAGCATTTGAAGAGCAAAGCAAATGTGAAAACTCAGCTACTAAACTGAGCTCCATGGTACAGCAATTACCTCTGTGGCCTGGTTTTGGAGGACTCACGGTGACAGGGTCCTCAGGACACAGCTAGAGCTCTCTCTCTCTCTCTCACACACACACTCACACACACACACATGTGCACACACATACCTCCAAGCCCTCACTCATGCACCCTACTCCCATTATCTCCAAGTATAGACACACAAGCCCTTCCTATTTTTCATCCTTTCATGATTTTGTTTTCCCAAAACATCATTTCAAGAAGTTGACACTATGGCTGTCCTTCTGTGTGCAGGTTACAAGCAAAAGCTTGGTGGTTCTGGGTGACCTGGACTATATTTAGTAATCTTCAACTAAGAAATCAAAAATGACAGCCCAGTGTTCTCTCTCGCGTTTCTGGGCAGGTCCCTCTGAGCTGCCACCGAAATGGTACAAGTTTTGCTGACCCTACTTCAGTATGAGCTCAAGGAATGAATCATAGACCAATGCCCTCAACCCCGTGGGCACTGCAGAAAATCGCTGCGTTCCTGAGAACTACATGCTGCCCAGTGCAAAATGTCTGTCCTCAAAAGCACCCATTCATGTCATAGCCATGAATTTTATTATCCATTGGAATCTCTGACCTTTTGCAATATCAACCCCTGAATGAAGGAAAGCCCTGAACCACCATTCTGAAAGGAGATGGCCATGTGATCCTTCTCAGTACAAATTTGGAGAGAGATGGGTGGACATCTTCCATTATGAACAAAAGCTAATAATGCAAACGTGTCTTTGGCAGCTCAGGGTTCACTTTTTGGTCATTCATCTGGTTATGAGTTTCCCCTAAATATAAAAACAACCAAAAAAATCCTCAAAAAATAATAAAAAGCAACAGCACTATAATAATGCTGCCTTGAGAAATTCTCATAGTATATCATTATTTCTCTTTTGTCTCTTGCCACATGAACTTTAAGGGCACGCTGACAGTCAGTATGATTATAGAAGATACACGCTAATGTTGGTTGTTCCAGATGTAATTTTGCATTTCTCACAAGAATCAACTATTACATCTAGGATGTAAATTTGACTGGTGTCTTGTACTTAATGTTCTTTTCCAGGTGATTCACATAACAGGCCGGCTACGCCTGAGAGTGTCGCTGTCCCACGGGAGGACGGTCCCCAGCCAAATCATGGGCCTTGTGGTTGTGGCACATGCCCTGCCTCCCCCTACCATCAATGAAGTCAGAATTGACTGCCATATGTTCGTCACTCGAGTAAATATGGACCTCAATATCATTTACTGTGAAAATAGGTACTTTGTTTTTGTTTTCATTTGTCCTGTACACATTGTTCATTGGTGAGGGTCTGTATTTTCAACAGTCTGAAAATTGTTACTCTCCCAATGAGGCTCATTATAAATCCTGATTTTGTTTGTAATGGCTGCTTGGACTGACACCAAACATGCTTTTTATTTAAAATTTATATGGCTTCCTGATTTGCGTTAGGGACAACAATTGAATGAATTGGAATACCCAGACATCCATACGTCTGTTTTGGCAGAGAACCCAAGGACAGAGCAGGGCATTATTGTCAAAACAAAGCAGTAAAAGGTGTCTCCTGATGCCTCCACGTGACCTACCTCTAGTTCAAGGGTCCGGCGTTGTGATGGTCAGCATTCGCACAGACATTAAGCCCAGAGAAAGCAAATGAGAATTTGAGGCCCCAGAGGAAAAAGGATGCAAAAGGAATTTGCAACTATTAAATAAAACTTTATCATCCTGAGGACTTCACTATTATAAATTAAGAAAGAAAATGACTCATCTTATGGATGAGTTGGCAGTTCTTCCTTAAGACTGAGCTTTTATAAAAGGACTTTTCACCTCTGGTTAAAAAGTTCACTTTTTCCATTAAGTACAAAGCAAGGACAGGAAACTGGGACAGTGCCCCTTCAGACCTTTCACCTAGAAGTCACCAGTCCATCATCAGACTGATTTGAAGAGGAATCACAGGGTGTGGGAAGAGCAGTGGAAAAGACCCCACATCACAGCCACGGGAAGGTGTCATGGTGATACCGTGTGTCCCCTGGTGCCACAGGGAAAATTACAGAGTCAGTTTAGGAAGGATTTTTTTGTTACACAGATAATTGTCAGGTTTGAAGGCAATATGTGTTCACTGAGCCCAAGAGAAAATGACAGCACAGAATGGTCAAGCAGCTTGAGTAACTGACCTCTCCAGAGGCTGGCCCAGAGGAAGTCAGACAGCCCCTGCCTTCAGCCCACTGGAAAGCACTACAGAGATCGAGATCAAGTTAGAAATTGTCCACCATTTCCATCCAGGGTCTGATTTAGAGGAAGGAATTCGCCAGTGAGAAGAGAAACCCACCTGACCTGTGGGTGTTCCATAGAATAGAAGATATCATGAACCTGTCACTATTATTTAATCAGTAACTCTAAATCTACTTTTCAAATTCTGTTGCCATTGACTTAGAATTTTACCATCATGACTACATACTTGGGTCCATACCCAAGGTATTCTGGAATGGCCACAGAATATTAGGAAGGATAAGTTAGCCAGAATGATTAGCTGGAGTTGGCAAGTGATAATAAATACAGCTGACATTTAATGAACATTCACTACATGCTCAGCCATGTGCAAATCTAATCATCTGCACCATCTCATTTAAGCTCCAGGACAATTCCATGAGGTAGGTGCTGCCAATGTCTCTATCACTGTTGGGCAATGTCAGCTTAGAGACAAAGGATTCCTTACTCTCAGCCAAGATTCAAAACCTAGTCACCAAATTCAAAAGCCCATGTATTTGGCTACATTCTGTGGGGTCCAGATGTCAAGGGAGCAGTCAGAATAACCTCACAGAGGGACTTTTCATACATGCACACCATGAAAGAACACAATTCTGCCTACGATGCTGTTCAGTCTTATTAAAATGTAGAATACTGAGGCTGGAGCAGTGGCTCCATGGTTACAGCACTTGCCTGGCATGCGTGAGTATGCAAGTTCAAACCCCAGCACCACGTACACAATGATGTCTCAGAGCAATGGACGCCACATGAAAAACTAAATAAAAATTCTAAAAAATTGTTCAAAAAAATGTAGAATACTGGAGGAGATCCAGCCAAGAGAGGCAGATACAAAGTCAGAGGATGAACATATAACAGCTCCCTTGATTAAGATTTGCCATCTCTAGACCATCCAAAAAATAGATCCTCTGCTTATTTCCAAAATTTCCAATGATTGCTCTATCCCAAAATATCACTTAATTTTCATTCCTGTGATCAATTGATTAATTCTTCTGACACGCTCCATAGACCTGAGTGCCTCATGGTACCACTCCAGTCATTGAGATCATTTTCTGTGACCTGTTTTCAGTTATTTCCTTCCCATTAGAAAAAAAGAAAGAAAGAAAAGAAGCTTTCCACAACCCCCATATTAGCCAATACAATACAGCATTATTTCCTAACTGAAGATGATAGTAATTATGAAAAAGACCTGTATTATTAAAGGTAATTGCATATTTGATCTACAGAAAAGGCATATAGTGTGCCAGGCAGTACACTGTTAATTTCATTCCATTCATTAGTCTGCTCACCACCCTCTGAGGTTGTTTTACAGATGGGGAAACTGAGGGTCAGAGTAGATGATGCCTCAGGATTCTGGGCTGCTGCTTCCTGAGCATTTAAGAGGTCCAGCTTCACCATGGTGACAAGCTCTATTGTTTGGAAAGATTTAATTTGAATAAAAAAATAAACTAAAGAAACACCTTCCCTAAAGGACTGAGTGGCTTTTTCCTGGGGTTTGCTATTTAATTAGGGAATTGTTAACTAGAAACCGAAAGCTTGCTCCTTGAGCTGCTGACCATTCTTCTGCACATTCCCTAGGACGGCCTCCGGGCAAAGCTGACATCTAATGCTTTCAGAGGAGCTGGCAAATTCAGAAACACCAAGGAGGGTCTTTTAATGAAATGCTTGTTCCCTCATTTGCAGAATGGGGGGTGTAAACTGCACTTGGAAAAACAGGCTAATAGTTTTAAGAAAACACCAACTAATCTGTTTTGTAGCACAAAACCATGGAATCCTTAGAAAACACTCCTTTTTATTTCCCCAATTAATCTTATTTTACTAAGAATTCCAGTCCAGTCAAAAATATTATTTAAATCGCAAGTCATTGAGACATTTGCTTGCTGAGTAGTGTATTTTAATTATATTCCATAGTACTTCAGTGTTGTTTTTGTCCTTATTTCTGTGCCTTGGGGGCCAGACGTAGCTTTCCAACAGTAATCTCATGTGTTTCTTAAATATGTCATTTCCAAAGATTTACTTTATACCTAAGTAGATCAAATGTCATAAGTCGTTCACACAGAAAGAGAGAGAGAGAGCGAGAGAAAGAAAGGCAAATACAGTAAACAAAATCTATATAGTCTTATTTGGGATTGACAGAAGTGAGTCTGGACTTGGTGATACATAGGGTAATAAGCATTTTGACATGTTTGTGTAAACCAGGCATATTCCCTCAACATGTTTTCCAATTTGGGTTCTATTTTTCTATGCTCTGCCTGAGGACATTGACGTCTGGACAATCAATGACAGGGGCTTACACACACATACGGTCGGGCACAAGCCTGGGAGAGCTGCTGAAATGCTTTAAAAGTTTCTGTGTGGAATCTACCACAAAGTGCCAGTTAAAAGAGCCAGGAGTGAAAGCTGAGCTCCCAACTGACTAAAACTAAAAAAGATAATACCCCCAGGCATCTGTGTGTCTCAGCATTTAAATTATATCCCTTGAAATGCCAATTTGGACTTTGTGCCAAGAAGCAGTTGAAGCCTTTTTTCATGGAAATACCCAATAGAAGACCAATCTGTTTAAATGAAAGGTGTCTCTAATCATTTAGTATAAACATAGCATGTTTTTATTTTATTATGTAACCTTGAATTATCTTGGCCTGTAATGAGGATCTTTCATTGTTACTGGTTCTCAATAATTCCATGGAATTATGTTGTCTAAATGTGTATTCTAATGCCAGCATACAAAAAAAGAATAAAAGAAAATCCTATCTAATTATTGAAATGCAATTGCTTGATCTAGTACATTTCCTAGTTTTGAAAAGTTTTATATGCTAAAGAAATCGTCTTATCTGTGAAGGATTTCCCCCACCCAAGAGCCACGTCCTTACAGGTCTACCTGGCATGATGAAAGTGTCAGTAAACGGGTGCCTTGCATTATGGTACAGTCTCTCTGTTTTCATTCTTTCCAAATTCCAGCCTGTGTCCTTCTCTTTATAGGATTAGTGATTATATGGACCTGACACCCGTAGACATCGTAGGGAAGAGATGCTACCACTTCATTCATGCAGAAGATGTGGAAGGCATCAGGCACAGCCACCTGGACTGTAAGTAGCCCGGTGTGGGGAGGAACTGGGCTCTCTTGCGCGCGTGCTCTCTCTCTCTCACTCTCTCTCTCTCATGCTTCTTTGGCTTCAGTGTGGATTTGTCCCCTTCATCTGCCCTGAATACTGTCAGCGTGACATGGGAAAAAGTAAGACATAAATCATTTCAACTTGTGCTGGCATTAGATTGAAATTTGGACCTCAGGCCTAGAGAAATTGCTGGATCTTTAGGCACTCACCCAGAATTTTGTGGTCTCTTGTGCTCTCTCTCCCATAAAGTAGTGGCGGGCCCTCAGTCTTAAGTGCTTCCTTGACCCTTTCTCTTTCTAGAGAGCAACTTCTGCTTGGAAATTTGTGTTCTTGGTTTCAAAGAGTACATGGGAGAAGACAAGTTCAAATGTACCAGATCCTCATAAAAAGGTGTGCTTGAGCAGCCTGAAAACTGAGGTGAGGTCAGGAAGTCCAGTGAGCAGGGACAGTGCACATCATGTGGTCACGGTAGCTCTGAACAGCAGTGTGTTTTTTCCGTGTTTCTGAAGAGAGGGTTATTCAGAGGAGCAGGTACCTCCAGCCTTTGACTCCTGGGAAGAAGAAACTGATTTCTGCACTTTGAGTCTATCTCTCAGTTCCTGACTGTGAGGCTGAATTGCCAGGATCACCTGTGGCATGGAAGCAAGCAGGACCAGCAGGGTTCTGGTTAGATCCAGGTGGTAACTCACACACAGACGTCATCATGTCCTTTTCCCTCAAAGCCCCCTGAGCTGTTTACACTGTATGTGGAAGGGCTGACAAGAGCCCTGTTCTGGTAGACCACTTAGGAAAGAGGTGCCCTCTTCCCCCCAGAGCTCTTTCTTATGGTCATTCAACAGACTTCCTGAAAGACAGGTGCTCTGCCAGCCACATTCCTGAAAGACACTAACCCAGTTCTGAACTCTGATTTTAAGTCCATGCAGAGTACACAAATGAAATGATACAGCTTGAAGCTGGAGGTTTTATATAGTCAACACCAGCCAAGTCCTCTTTATATTTGTCCCCATCCCCTTTCTCTCCCCAGTTGAGGAGAGCTATTTTGGATCTCCTGCCCTTTGCAATCATTTCAAAATCATTTCAAACTCAGATCTTCAAAAGCAAAATGGAGACAGGAAGCTGGCCAAAGCCTCTAAATGTGCCCATCTCGTGTGGTGTTTTTAACCCTAAGTTAGCAACTCCAACATGGTAGCAAGTTCAATGTCAAATTCTGTATATTGTATCTCTGGGCAGAGAACGCCTGCTGAGGCTGCTCTCCAGCACATTCTATTCCCAACACTGAGCTTGTGCCTTGATATTGCACACCAGGGATTTAGGGAACACACTTGTTGCTAAGAATGATTGGGTGTCGTGTATCACAGAAGCAGATGGCTCTTCAATTAATTGGAGAAAAAAATGATGCTGTTTCCTGGAAATTAAAAAAAAAAAGAACATGAAGTTCTTTGTTGCCTGGAATTCAGGAAAAAATGGAGAAAACTCATGATCTTTAAAGGAAGCCCTGGATATATTTTTGGAACAATACTGACCTAAGATTCGATTTTTAAAAATGAATATATTGCTTTTAGAATACTTTGGACATAGTTTCTCATTTGGGAATCTTAATTAAGGTCTAAATTCAGAAACCTGACACTGACTAAAAAGAACTTTGTCATCCTGGGTTATTATTTGGCAAACGTCACGCTATCTCTCTGGGCTTTGATTTACAGCTTGAGGAAACACAATTCCTCAGGAACAGTGAGCTAGTGCAATTCATTTCTTCCTGTATAGCAAAAGGTCTCCAACGAATATGTCAGATGCCATTCTTTCCGATCTACTTTTATCTCATTTTCAGTAGCTGGAATAATTTGAGAGTGCTGAAAATAAACTACACCACCATTCACTATTGTGCAGTTCTCCTAATTTTTCTGGTATCCTGCCAACTAATAAACAGAGAAAATATGCTTTCAAATTCTGTGATTTTTTTCATTACTTATTATTGACATACGGGCTATTGCTTTTTTATGATTTAGCCTGCTAACAATGATTGAGTTCACTATTTTAACTCATACACATGACTTCTAATTTTGAGTTCTTTTAATAGCGTTAAACACATGAAAAACAAATAGAATGAGCTGATAATTCTGCACAGTAAAATACACTTCACATATTTAGCTATCATGCTGTGGAATAACTCCACAATGTCAAGTAGCACACAATTAGTAAAACTGTAGGGGGAGGAAAAGGAGTGTTTTGATCCTGAAGAATTTTGATCCTAATCAGATTGAAATTTCAGTGTTCTTGTAGTGCTTAATATCTTCAATCACACACACACAAAAAAAAAATCAAACTGATTCCAATGTCGGGTTTTGCATTCTGTGACTGAAAGAAAATGCTAAAATATACAAATGCATCTCGCTTTGTACAATAAACATTAACATCATTATAAAGTAAGATTGAGTCTAAAATTGTGTGGTGGAATGTCTGATGTTTACCTAATTCTCAAACCAAAGCCAGCCTAGTAACAAAATGACAGAGCATGTAATAAGTCTTGGATGTGTAAACACCGGGAGAAACGGCAGAAAGCCAGCACAGCATCTTGCTGTCCAAAGCCCTGGGCTATTACTGAAGGAGGCCTCCACTGTGTCTTCTTGGCGGGAGAAGGTCATGGTGACATGGAATCAGTTCAAGAATAAGATAGAATTCTAAAACAAAGGGGTGGTTAAAAAATAAAACACATTAACTATTTAGCTTTTCCTCCTAGAGGTATTGGCACAATTCCTGGTTCTGTTCATGAAAGACAAGTTTCAGATATGTGATAATACTTCTGATATTTTGATATCTGTCTTAGGCTTCAGTTTATGGATAAACTTAAAGAAGAAAGATACACTCGTCTTTATCACTGGGATCTTCTTTCTTAGCATAAACATCTATAAATCCATCAATGAACTTGTCTCTAGAATAAGGAACATGAAGGGGGAATCTCAGTTCCACCAAGGATTTGACAACTCTGATAAACCAAACCAAGAACTTGAGACCATGTACTTCCCACTGGGCAAACACCAGATTCCTGGTAGTTCACTGGATTTCAGCAAAAAAAATCACTAAGGATCCAATAACATTTTATTGACACCAACATGGTGGATTAGTGAAATTATGCTGGGATTCTAAAACTAAAGGAGTTTCAGGGCTCCTTCTTCCTCCATGTGACCAAAGACCTCTGTGATTTCTTTTCTTTAAGCTCAATTTCATCAATTCTTCGGGTCAAATTGACCAAATCAGCATTTCAAGGTTTGAATTTTAAACCACTCATATTAGTAATTATTTGGGCACCTTTTCCTCCCCATCACCTTTCCGATTTCCATCACTCAGGAAGTGCTGACCTAGAGATGAGCAGTCATGACCCTAGAGTCACACACTCATTACCCAGACCATCTGTGTCACCCTTGAATTATGAGAGGTTTCAGCACAACCATCTACCCCTCTGCTTCTCTCTGTAGCTGGAAAAATAGAAGGCTAAGCCAAACACAGACACAGCCTCTGCATTTCTCTTTATTTCCATTTAATCCAGCCTTTTGTCTATAGTAGGAGCTGAATCTGTCTTGACATATCCCCAGGGTTCTTCCAGGGTCAAATCAGCAACAACTCTCTGAAACCTTATAAAGAGTGGCCTGGGGGAAACTCTCCTCCACCAGCAAGGCTCAAGGCTCTGCAACTGTGGATTTCAGAGAAAAGAAGCCACAGAGTATAGATATGGTGGCAGTTTTCCCTTCCCCACATCTTATTCAAGATGAGAAAACTCTAGAAGAATTATTCCAGAGAAAGAGAAGGACTTCCAGATTGTCTAGGAAATCAGGCAGAGGTAAAAGCATGGCCACCCAGCGCACTTGGGGGTAACTGATAAAAAAAAAAAAAAAATACAGTAGCCTAAGTGTTTATTTCTTAATTACAAACTTGTGTACTTCTTAACAAAACTAACATACAGCTACCTGGCATAATGCATTCCATGCTGTTTTGCATCAATAACCCCTACACTTCCCTCCTGAAGGCGTCTCATTGCCAAATGCAAGCAGACTGCTTAATGCAGGACTAATTAGTATATCCCCTTCCAGTCTGCAGGCCTTCCATTGTAATTCCTTCCCAGCTCATTTTTTTCCACAACCAAGCATCAATCAAAGTAAGTGCCCTGCCTGCCTAGGCAACACAAGATGTCCTCCATGCATTTGTCATCTGCCACACAAACAAAGGGGGAATTTAATTGTTGATTTGGGTATGCAGCCATTGCACACAGTAAAGGAAACTGCACGTGAAGGAGGAAGGGAAGGAGTGAAGTTTGGTGGGTGGGCTTTGGCTGTTTTCTAATCTTAGCCTTTCTTTAGGGCTGGTACACTTCAGGGATTTCACTGCAACCTGGTCATTCACTGGACTTTTTCCTAAAGCAAATGAACTTTTTTTTTCACTTCTTCCATATGAATATGAAAATTCCCATGGAAGGAAATGCATTTCATAGCCACCCCGTCTGCCTTTCTTCAGAAGCCAAGTCGGCCTACATCATGTGTGTCCATTAATGGAAGAGACCGTCACAGAAAGCAAGATAAAGCCAGATTTTATCCAGGACTGAATTAGTATTTTTATTTTATATCTCTTTTTTTTTTTTTTGCCAAGTGCTGATTTTGGCTTTTCCTGTCCATGGGCAGGCAAGCACCGAGAAAAGAGACCTAACCACCAGCTAAGTGCCTGTTCTACACACTGGTCTGGATCAGCAGAATTGACATCACCCGGCAGCTTATAAAAATGCAGAATTTCAGGCCTGCCCCAAACTTCCTGAATCAGAATCTGCAGTTAGCAAGATCCCCAGAACTTTCTATATGAAAGCTTGAGAAATACCAAGCATATCCTTGTATGTAGAAGGCACTGTTTTACAGGGAGTAAATACAAAGCAATTAACCATCTTGAGAATTTCATTGTCCTCTGGATTTGGATGGATTCTATTAAGATATGGATAGTGAATTGGCACTGAGAGCATCTCAGTCAGCATTCAAATGAGAAGAGTGTATGATTACCTGATCTCGACTATAAAGATGTGAAGTTTTAAGAAGGAAGTTAACACGGACACAGAGAAGTGACAGAGCCACAAAAGCCATGTGAAAAACTAATAATAAAATTGATTCTCTCTCTATCTCTCTCTCTCTCACTGTCCCTCTCTATTCAAAAAAAATAAAATAAAGGAGGAAGTTAACCGAGTTTTAATAGTATCCAGTTGAGGAAGAAAAGGAGGTCTTTGGAGTTCCCCCCAGATTAGTATTTTCCTACACGTACTCACTTGATTCTACGTGTGAATGTGAGCAATGCTATTTTCCCAGTTCAAGTTCATCTAACATCTTACTAAATAGGAAGCTTTGTGGTATTGCTATGAGGTTTCAAAACTAACTAAGATACAGTCTCTACCTTTAAGGAGCTTACACACTAGTAGAGAAGACAGCATCAAACAGTCAATTCTGAATAGGTGGAAGAGTATAAACAAAACACAGAAACCCCCAGAGGGCTGGGGAATCACAGCCCAGAGGAAGCACACTGCCCATGGACCCTGAAAGACAATTTTAAGAAGCCAAGATGGCAGGAGATAGAGGGTGTCCAGGGTGTTCCAGACATAGAAGAGCAATGAGGGACATGGAATTCAAACAAGAATTCTTTCTTCTCTCCCCAGAGGGTAAGCCAGAACTTTGATTTGACTGATAAATTTACTTTCTATTGTGGATACTTATTCCTTATTACCATTTCAATTAGTGGCTGCTTTTATTATACTTTTTTAAAACAATAACCTTCTATTTGGCAAAAATAACCATTGCTCTTACAAAACAAGATCAGAAAAAAAATCAATACTTTATCAACTAACCTAAATAAAATCAGCTTCACCACTTCTTGTAATAGTATCTTCTTAATCTTGTATAAGTTATTTGTTTAAGTTTTCCTTAGAACATCAATGCATCCTGCATACCTCAAAAAATCTGGAATTTTTAAAAAATCCAAACAAGCATTGTAGAAATCAATTGACGTAGTTGTCTAACATATGAGGGTTTGTCCATATTCAAAGAGTTAACCAATGATCGGGTGGCTCAAACCTGTTTATGAACACCCGCATCCTCATGGCTTCCTGGAAATTCTATTGGAGCACCTCAGCTGAAATGCATTTGGCTACAAATAACAGAAAACCTAAGTAAAATTGACTTAAACTTCCTTTGTAATTGTCTAAACTCGTGGCTTCCTGGAAATTTTGTTGGAGCACCTCAGCTGAAATGCATTTGGCTACAAATAACAGAAAACCTGAGTAAAATTGACTTAAACTTCCTTTGTAATTGTCTAAACTTTCTCTTCATGATGGAGACAGCTATTGCACCTGCCAATCATCAGCTCCTCACAGGGCAAGGTTCAAAGCCAGGAAATGGTCAGTTGGCTGTTCTGCATTCATTTTTCAGAGAAAGAAAACACTCCCAGAGATCCCTGCCCAGAAGAGAAGCACCTTGTACTTCATGGTTCAGGGTTTTATCAGATGCCCAAGTCTATACCATGCAATGGCAAAGGGATGAAATTCTTACTTATCAGTTAAATGATCAAGGTTTTCCCCTTGGCATTTCAGAGAAGACTACCAAACATAAAACCCAAAATCAGAATTCTGTTATCTGTGAGGAAGTGGCAGTGTCCACTCAGTGAGCCATCAACAATGACTGCTACATGGCCAAATCTGTAATGTTTTCACCAAGTATTTGGTTTTTAAATATCTGCATAACAGGTGGGAAGTGGAATTTGTCTGGGGTTCTTTAAATATTATTGGTTTCATAAAACACTAGTTTTTATAGACCTATACCTCACACTTACATATTTCTAAAGATGTTTAGCAGACCCAACAAAATGACTGCGTCCAGAAACACGGAATCTACCAGAGGCACAAAATACTTTTCCAAACCCCTCTTCAGCCCTTTTGTCTTTTGTCAGATTCCCCTGCATCCCAGTCAGCTTAACAGTGCAAATCTCTATTCTTATTCTTCTTCTCCTCCTCCTCCTCCTCCTCCTCCTCCTCCTCCTTCTCCTCCTCCTCCTCCTTCTTTGAGGAGAGAGGGAGAGAGAGTGAGACAGAGAGAATCAATTTTATTCATTTATTCATCTGGCCTTTGTTTCTCTGACACTTAGTTGTGCATGTGGTCCTGGGATTTGAACCTGGGTCCTTGCACATGCCAGTCTAGCACTCTTAACTGCTGAGCCACTGCTCCAGCCCCTACTCTTCGTTTTTAAAGGGAGGTGAGGAATTCACCCAGCCCGAGCCATAGACCTCCATGCTGTTTTCCACAGACTTGTCACTATTATTAGTTTAGTAGTAAAATTAAAGGCAAGTGCAGGTAAGTCACTACTTTAGAGTGAAGAAAACTTTTTCAATCATTTCCCACAGTAGTGTTCCCCGTCACTGCCCAGTCTTCATCATGTTCTAAACCTACACTAGTCACTGGCATGGAGAATGGTACTTAGCATGGCTGAGACTGAGCAGCAGGGCAGGGCCACAGCAGATCTTGTTTGCTATGATATCCCCTAGTGCTCAGTACAGAGTAGGCACACACAAAAAGTACTGAGTGATTGGATAAATCCATCGAACATTCCCTGAGCCTTTCCTAATTCTATGCTGAAGAGCTCACTGCTTTTCCTTTCCGTAGACAATCTCTACGAAAAGAAATGTGTGGTGTCTTTTGAAATTCTGACCTTAACTTTTTCAGGTTGAGAAAGGCAGGAATGAGTGGTGCTTAGAATCTCTGGTTGGACTGTAGACAACTTGAAAAAAAAAAAAAAACCCTGAGATCTTAGATGTCACTTGTGCTAACAATTACTTTGATTCTTCCCATCCTAGAACATGATACCGATATCATCAGTGTTTAAAAGCCTTGGACTCCAATTTAGTACATTATCACCAAGAAGAAAGGGGAATTTATTTTTCAAACTTAACAAATTGACATGTTCTAAATCAATGAAAAGTTTTCTGCATGATTCAATATTAACAGTTAATAAAAATCTATCAATTGGCAGTGGTAGAGGACAAAACCTCTTCTGAGGTTGTAAATCACACAGATAGCAGTTCAAGCAGGGCCTGTCATTAGTGTATTAGAGGAAAAAAATCCATAGATGATGCACAGTCATTCACAGAGCACCCACAGGTCTTTTGTCCTTAAGCTCGTAACTCATGTTAAATATCAACTATCATTCAACTTTACCAAATATTTCTCAGCATATAGATTTTTTAAAAAACTAAAACCAATTTGTGAATGCTTGCTATTTAAGACATCTAGCTCACTAATTGCAAAATCTATAGGAAAGTCTGCATGGCTTCAAAGCCTTGGTTGGTCCTATGAGCAGTTCTAAATGAAAAACTGTCTCTCGCAAGTAAATAAAGTACTTAATGCAGTCTCTGGCTACAGTGCTGTTTCTCCTGTGGGTTTTGAAAATGACCTTCCTGTAAGCATCAAGGACTATAACTTTTTAGATAAAGAAACTTGTTCTTGTTTTAAGTCTATGTCAGGTTCATTCCCCTATAGCCCACAGTTTTCAAAAGCAGAGGAAAAAGTAATCCAGATTTTTTTTTTTTTTTTCAAAAAAGTCTGTTTCCAGAATGAAGTTCCCTGTCAGCCTGCCTTGGGCCTTAGGTGGAGAAGCAGAGATTAAAGAGTCAGTATTCTTTTTCATGTTTCATCTGCCAGTTTTGTGAATGTAAAAAGAGAACCAGTGGCTACAGCTGAGCACCCAACTGTGGTATTAAGTAGAAAGTGTGATTCTAGCACACCTCCCTTGCTTAAACACACGCACATATACACACTCCACTTTAGTGAATTCAAAAATCATTTTTGAGTTTCTAGCAGAAGGCGTCCACTCTCTGAGCTCTGCAGCCACTGACGAAGGTACCTCAAAGGGGGCGGGGGGCGAGTGGCGCGGCAGATGCGTCCTCATATCGCCATGACGATAATGAAGCTCTTTGTTCAGCTGTGTGAATGTGAAGTGTGGAATCTCCGATGATCTCACCATTTCCTATTTCTTCTATACTTACCTGAATACACCAAGTATTGCAGCTTTTTAATGCATATGCAAACCACTAAAATGTCCTTTTGTGAGACCCTCTGCTAAAAGACCGCTTTTGATATGTGTTCTTCGTCTCCTCTGCAAACTGCATTCGACTGCTTCCTTCTTTTTAACACATAACTCACTCACTATTTAGACTCTTTGGCTTTGATTTTGTAGACCAGCCCAACAGGAAGAGACCATGTTCTCTTTTTTCCTTCATATTTCTGAAGGCAAACTTGTACTGATTTGTTTTGATTTACTAACAGAATTATGTTCCTGCTGCAGACACTGGCCTCCTTTATGTCCTTTCAGTCATCAGTCTATGTCTGTGGACAAAGTTTTCCCAAGGAAAACTGAAATCCCTCTGTTGGTAACTGTGTGCAGGGGTGGATGTGTGCTATAGCAACAAAGCTCACCGGGTTTGAATGATTCTCCACAAGTAGAACATTTCTCGTATGCCAACCACTATGCTTGAACCAAGAGACCAGGTGACATTTTAGAAGCATATTCAATAAAACTTAGCATCCAGTCTTTGTGTGTGGGGGGGGGTCGATGTAAAAGGTCACATGCTCTAAAATGTAAGCACTTTGTGATTTTCTCTGATTGAACATACTGTATCTTCCACTCCCCTTCATAGTTAGGGATCAGTAGTGTTTTGACTAAAAGCCAGAAAGACACTCGCTCATCATTCTCGGATTGTCAATGAGCAGAATTGGTACAGCTCAAGCAGGAGAATTGCAGTCTCTCTATGTTCATCTCTACCGTATTATTCTCTCAAACGGAAAGTCATCTCTGTCCTCTGAAGAGCACAGTTGTAAGTCTCAGGCACCTTCAGCTTGGAGGTGGGGTAGCGCTGAACACAATGCTTGGCATTCCTTGGGGCAGTGATAGACAAAAGCAACTAATTGCACTCCAGACTTAAGAGTAGTAAGAACCTTGTTCTTGGGGCTGCAGCGGTGGCTTGGTGGTTTCGGCACTTACCTGGCAGGGGCAAGGACCTCCAAACCCCAGCACCACATATGCAACAAAGTGTTGGAGCAACAAAAGCCACGTGAAAAACTAAATAAAATTAATTTGCTCTCTCTCTCACTGTCCCTGTCTCTTAAAAAAAAGAAAAGAAAAAGCTTGTTCTTGTGTGGTAGCAGAGGGATTCAATCATGTCTAGACCAGTCAGATGTGAAATCTAGAAAGAGGCTATTTAAAAATTTCAAGATCCTTAAATAGAAACTCATTCTTAGCTCACAACCTTAAAGGCATAACTCTAGAGAAGTTACTATGTGATCAGTGAATTTGGTTGAAGGACACACGGGCTGCTCCACCCAAAATTTGGGACAGCAGAAAGGAAACTTTGGAATAAACCAAAAAAAAAAAAAAAGCCAGGTTATGTGTTACAAGTACTTAGACCATATCTCATGGAAATGATAGTAAAACATATCCACCTACTTCCCCTTACTCTACTTCCTTCCCTCCGTAGTTTGAATTTACTTCTGGGCCTAATGGTTTGATTAGTGTCTATCTCTTTTCAAGGGACAATTGACTGCTTTTAAGGACATCAAGTAACTGATGTTGTGCTTAATTCAGGTTCTACCCACGAAAGAAGTTTTATGAAATGACTATGTTCTCATTCCTTTCTGCTATCTAAACATAAAATTTGAAAATAAAAACAACATCCACTGGATTAAAGAGAATCAAGAAAGTTTTTGTGTGTTTTTCAAGTTCTCTAATTTATTACTAAAAATCTCTTTCAAACTGGCACCAAGGTGGCTTTTCTTCTTGAGCTGATTAGGACCACATGAGCTCAGGAAAAGCTGTCAGATCCTGCCTCTGGCGCAGCTGGAATGATCCAACTGATTTGCCAGTATGATTTCTTTTTTCAAGAAATAAGCTTCATCCCAAAGTCATAAATTTATATTCTGGAAACTCAAGCAAAAATGATTCCTTGTTCATTTTGAAAGAAGCAAAATTCCATTGTGACCTCTTTATGAGACCTCCTGAAAACAAAAACAACTTGGGCGATATTTTCATCAACATTTCACGCTTTAGTGGTAGCTGGTTGCATACCCTGTCTGCAGTTATCTAGATTCCCAGTAATGCACAGGAGTCTCCGTCAAAAAAAAACACTAATCTTCAAGACAGAGCTGTGATCTAACACCATGCTAAGACGTTTAACCTTTAAAAGTTCTGTTTATCAGACTAATCTTATGGGTTGGACCAAACTTGTTTTCTTCAGTTGCCCAAGGTAGGCTCTAAAACCCACTTTTTGATAGTCTTCAAGGTAACTGAGGTGTAGTCATGTAGCTCCCTGACTCCCCAAGAAACCCCTTGCTCCTCAAACCTTTTACAGCCACCTCATCACATGAAAACTCAACTGTCCTGCCTCTCCTTCATTCAGGTCTCCTCTCTGCTAGATGGCCCCAGCCTGGATTTGATAAGAAAGACCGTATGCATGCATTCCTGGGCCCCAAAAAATTAGTATTTGTCTTCTGGGGGTGAAAAACAGATGCATTTAAGCACAGGGAGTCATCCTGCCTTATCTCGAAAAAGGTGACACCATATCAGCCCGTTAGCAAATAAGCATTTCAGCCCCCTTTACAGCATATACCTGGAAACCACCAAGGAGGCAGATGTGTTCCTGGATATCTGTTTCACAGTTGGGATTTTGCTTGTCTGCTTGCTTTAAGTAAGAGTAAAGCAGGTCTGTGGTTTAGCTTAGTGGAAGAGTGCTTGCCTAGCCCTGAGTTTGATCCTCAGCATTGATAAATAAATAAATAAAGAGTAGGAAGAGAGTAGGGAATCTTTATGTTGATTCTACCAATTCTAATTAGATTTTACAATCTTTTTTTGTTTTTGTCCTCTTCTGTACTGTGATTCTGGGGATACAGTTTTGTTGTTCTTGTTTTATTTTGTTTCGTTTGCTGTTTGTTTTGGTTTTAAGTTTTTCCTGCTTTTGGTCAAATTCCATTCCAGAATCCTCAACCAGTCTGAGCTGACCTGGCCCCATGTCAATGTTTTCTTCATGTGATTCTCACAAGGAGCTTCTTAATCTCTTTGCCTTTAAAAAAAAAAAAAAATGCTAGGATCATTCGGAATTATCCTTTATTCCAGATACAAAGCAGATAGAAATATATCACAAAGCAATGTTTGGAGTGCAGTAAGTTTACTCTGTGAAAAAAGTGGACAAATTACACAGCCCACCGTTCCTAGATTAGTCGTTAAGCGGGCTGCGAGGCTCTGGATGAAAGCACACCTTGTTGCATGCCACAGTGGTCTGACAGAGCTGTACGGCACAGTGAGTATTTTACCGCTTTCAGCCTCAGCACGCGGTTTTGTAGCCTGGGAAGCCATGCATGCAGAATGGCAGAACTTACAATTGCCTACAAAGGGAGAGTACAATGCTAACTGTGGAGCCTTGCCACCAAGAGAAGGTGACAGTTCCGGACCTTAGAAATACCCTGAACGGTGCAGTAATTTCAGAATGGAGCTTGCCACCAGTTGAAACACTCATCAAAGTAAGGCTTTTTCAAGCAACGGCGTAGACATAATTATTAAATTTTACAACCACTCATTTGGTGAACTGGGAGAAAAAAAATGGAGAGGGGCGGAAAAGCATCCAAGTACATACGTCGATAGATAGAAGATGAGGAGGTTTGACTTGTGATAACTCTCAGAGGCAGGAGAGTGGCTCACACCATGGGAAGAGTTTCAACAGCCTGAGACACGGCTCTTTTCCAAAGTGACTCCCCTTTACCCATCCACCCCCCCAAAAAAAATCAAAATGTACTTCATGAAACTATTGTATATGAAGCACTTATTAGCCGTAATTAAATGGACAATATGAATTTACTACATCTTTAGGACTCTGGCTTGTTCTGGTTTAGAGCAAGATGATTAATGCAAATACATATTACTTGAGATAACCATTTAGCAGCTAATTTAGCCAAATTTATTACAGCAGTTAGAGGTTTTTCATTTTAGCAGACGGAGACAAGGACATGCCAAAAGTGGGCCGCGTAGACGAGTGCACACTGCCCTCTAGTGGCCATCCGTCCGGCGCGCTTTTGGGGGGGCGCCGAGTTGCCGCGGTCCGCATCCAAGTCATAGCAGCAGCTTTTGCACATTTCCGGCATCCTTTTAAACCATTCCCATCCGTAGCACTTTATTTCAAGGGATGATTTACTGCACTTTCCCCTTTTACTAGCGCAGGAGTACCCAGATACAAATCAAATCAATTTCAACTTGGCAAGATTTTGGTTAAAGTATCATTTTTAACATCTGCATTTTAAAGCTCTCTTTCAGTGGGTATTTAATGGCACCGTTTCACATTACTGATTGTTTTTACTTGTTCCTTCATTTTGGGCCATATTTCAGAGTCTGTGTGGAGCTGTCACTCCGTTTGGCTCTAGCCAAGTCAATTCTGTGCCTCCCTTAGGCCAATGTTTTTCTCAAACTCAACTGGGGGATTTATTTTGTTCCAACATTCAGCAGTCTCACCAGAATTTCCCCCAACTGACTGATGTAAATTTAGTTCATCCAAAAACTATAAATTCAGTTAGACAAGATCAAAAGGACCAGTTGTATAAGATGCCAGCTGATACTCCTCACGCTGAGGGCAAATGACCAAAGATTCAGGGGTAAAACGGCTTTGGAACCAAATATCCAGAATCCCAAAGAGTGCTATCTTGAATCCATGAATAAATCACATACAAATTTGCCTTCTTACCATTCAACATCAAACCCATTGACAATATCCACACCACATTAGGTGTTCTGCGAGCCAAAAAGATTTGTAGTCTTTTTATGCCTCTTTCACACCATGGCTGCCCCAAATGGAATAAAGTCTCACTACTAATGCCAGTAACCCTGGCTCCAGAGCGGCCGCTCAACTGAATTGTTGATTTCATTTGTCCTACTAATGGTATCCTACATTAAGCATACAGAGGGGCACCCCAGCTTGGTGCAGGACCTCCTATTTCTAGACCTGAGATTTTTTGCAGTCTTAACACGATGCTTCTGTCTTGCTTTTTCCCCCCAGTGCTGAATAAGGGTCAATGTGTGACGAAATACTACCGTTGGATGCAGAAGAACGGCGGATATATCTGGATACAGTCTAGTGCCACCATAGCTATCAATGCTAAGAATGCAAATGAAAAGAACATCATCTGGGTGAATTATCTTCTTAGGTATATTTCTCATTATTTTATGTCCATCTTAGTTATAAACTATGCAGCCCTGTCATTAACAGCTGACATGTTGTGAAAATATTATCTCTTGATGTTACGTGGTGTGGAATTCATGGAAGTTCTGCTCTCCTTTCCATGAGAGTCAAAGAAACATGAGATAAAAGTGTTAGAAGGATCTTGTGGGAAAGATTTGCAAGATGCTCAGTAATTCTTGGGCTCTCGACATATGGTCAGCTCCATAGAGGTCGCTTTGGTCTCCTCACAAATTATCAGACCAGAAAAAAGAACGTGGACCTTTGCCTGCAACGGAAGCGTTCAGGAAAAAAAAGAAAGTACCTCTTTATCCCCCACCACGCTATCATTCACACACTCCCAACCTTGTGAAAATTAAGCTCAAAAGGGAATGCAGGAAGAAGTAGCAAGGTTGAATATATTCCTCTTGTATTTCATCCCTTTGATGCTCCCAGAGTATTTCACAGCATCTGATTCTCCAGGTATTGAGGTAAAGTGGGTTGCTTTGCCAGTATAATGACAATCCCAGTATAAAAAAGAAGACAATCTTTTACCTACTGCTCTGTGAACTCAGGCAAGCTTTACTGCTCTTAAAATGTGTCCTCAAATTTATATCCATGTGTCAGTTCATTCAGTGCCTTCTAGATTTTAGTATGAGTCACCTTTTCTCTCTCCTTCCCCATCTACTCTCTTCTTTTTAAATTTCAAAAAAGGAACCAGGATCAACACACAGGATAGTCTGAGTTTAGGGAAAGGCCTTCTGGGAGAGTTGCCACCAATCCTGTCATAAAGATATCACTATGCTTGGCTTGGCTCTCAGCCTGTACTGTCATTCCAGGCTTCAGCTTCTAAAGCCACCAAGCAGGACACCCACTTGTGGTCTGAGGAAGAAAATTTCCAACAGGTCTAATGAATGGAAGCCAGTGCCCTTTGGCTGATAATGTTGATAGGGATTACCTGAACTCGCATTTTTCTTTGAGACAGCCAAGTGGAACCAAGACACTAATAACAATGGCTCACCAGCACACTGGCCAGTGTTTCACATACTTTGGTGATGACTTGAAGGCATGCATGTGCTTGCTTCCAAAGACATTAGTGTCAATCAGACACTAATGATTATTGCTCTAGAGAGGGCCTTAATGGGTACCACTTAAAAGTCTTCATTTATCTACTTTCTTTTCCTTTTTTGACCTCTTCTGCTCTGTATTAATTCTCTCAAAAGGTAAAAGTACATGTACTTAATGCCACTTTCTCTAAGACTTGATTTCCATGCAAACTATCCCTTCCTTGTTGTGGTGATATGCTCAAGACAGGTTCTGATTCCTTTTACATAGAGTTTCAGGGAATAGTAACTATATGTAATACATAAAGTTATAAAAGCTTATGTGACAAACAGAAAATAGAAAAAGGTATTGTGGCACTGACATTCTTTTGCTTAGCAAAAATGGTGCTGTGCCAAGGACATCCATTACTATTAAGAATTAAACATTGACGACGTTGATTATAGGCTACCAAGTGTCTGTCTTCCATGTTGATATAACATAGGGTACTGAAGTCATCCAAATGGTTGTTATGCCCATTCTGTGAGATGTTTTCCTTTCTAAATCTTTCTTACTATCTCATCAGCCTCATGACTTCCTAGTCTGCTCCCAAATGGAGGGAGTAAGATGGGTAAGGAGAAGTCAATCTATACAACCTTGGATGAACTCCGTCCATCTAGCCAAGAGTCAGATGGTACAAGTGCATGAGCATTTGGTAATTCTGTTCCATCAAATTCCAAATAGATAGGAAGCAGTTTGGGTATTATAGACCAGCCTTCGGGCTCCAGAGCCTCAGTCTCAGATGTGGTAAACCTTTCTCATTTGACCTCAAAACCGTCAAGTTGTCCTTCAACTTATTGGAGTGACACTTTAATTCCTGTGGCTCCTGGACTAAGAGAGACTGACTTTGATAGGCTTCAGCAGAAGAAATTCCACCCAGCCAGCACCCACTGGAGTCATTCTGTGGGCTGAAAATCTACTTAGAAAAGGACATGGCCTTGGCAAAATAGCAAATACTGAAATTTGGCTTTCTTTTCCACATTCTGATCTTTTGTTCTTCTCTGAGCAATACCTTCATACTGTCTCCTTTCCTAGAATTCCTCGCTTCTGGGCCCCATTGAGGCTCATCCTTCCCTATTCTGAAATTACCTGCCTCAGTGTTCTTCCCAGTCCCTTATAACACAGAAGAGAACTATGGACTCCGATTTCAGAGACTGCAAAGTGCTCAGTCCACCTTCCTGCCATTAGTCTCATCTGATTATCTAGAGAAAGCTTTGCTGCTGAAGCTAATTCACACTAAGGAGTAAATGCCCGATAATCCATCTTTGTGAATTAACCCTCCCAGGGACATCTGCAGTTTTAAAGTAGTTACTGAAATAGTGACTCTTTAATATGGGAATTTCACTACAGGCTAACAAATGAGTCAGTAATCATCTGTTGTAAGTCTCTGCTTGGCTGGCCATCCAGGAAGGACAGAAGAGATATTTGCTATTCCAAGGCAGAGTGCCTCCTTGTGCCTTCAGATTACACTACTTTTGCTGCACATGCATTGTTGGGATGGCCAGGGAGTGACTTTTCCAGAAGACAGCTAGCTCAAACTGACCGAACATGCTTTCTCTTCCAGAAGATGCTTGTTTCTAAAGTAAAAATAGACCAAAAATTAAGCATATTTGTGCAAATGGGGTTAGATCCATTCTGTTAGGGCCTCTCTCACACTGGGACTCTCCCCACTGCAATCAGATTTCCAGCTAACAAGCCACAGGTGTACACCACATGAGCAGATGAAAATGTGATTGTAATGGGTGTGTTGACAGTTTGGTAGCCATAATCCATGCATCCCAAGGTACACCTGTGCAGCTGTCAGATCGTTAGGCACTGAGGATTCTGCCCCCACCCCTACCCATAGCTTTGTAGATCTGAGCAGCTGAGAAGTTACATCAAGGGGCCAAGAGGAGGGTATGGAAGCAATGGACTCATTAGGAGCCCAAGAGAAGGTAGGGCACACCAGGAGGTATGGGAATGAATTGCTGAGAGTACTTCTCATCCTCCCAACCCCCCAGGGGTTGTACTGGGAAGAATGTCAAGCAGCACAGTTCCCTGGCCCCCAGTGGTACCTGATTATTTAAAAAGCTTTTTAGAGGCTTTCATGCAGCATTTGGGTATTCAATCATTGTCACAAGGTGCACCTGTACCCTGGCACATGCAATCCAAGCTTCTGTAAACGTCCCATGAAGAGCTGAGAAATAATTTCCTGTTTACTCTCCTCAACTTTCTAAACTTCAGAAGCTTAGGAGACAGTGGTCCAAAGCAAACTATGCAGAAAGGGTGCCTGCACTCCTGACAAATGTTACCCTCCCTACAGTAATCCTGAATACAAGGACACACCCATGGACATCGCACAGCTCCCCCATCTGCCAGAGAAAACTTCCGAATCCTCTGAGACGTCCGACTCAGAATCAGACTCCAAAGACACCTCAGGTATTACAGGTATTACTTCTCCTACATGTTCTATAATTACGGCTCCCTTTGTGTGCATCAAGTTATTACTGAGTGTCCTCTCTCTACACACCCAAATGCATATATTTATATAGCGTATAAATATACATATATGTGTTATGATATGTGTGTATATACATATACATATGTTGACATAAACATATAGAGATTGATTTAGCAATCACTTAATGTCAGCCCTCCCTTGGCCACATAGCTGTGCAGTATCTCCATAGCTAGTTCTGCCCTTTTTACTAGAAGCAGGCACCAGGTCTACCTCTGCTAGCCTCGAGACCCCGAGAATGTCTGACTTTGAGCTGCAAATGTTCATACCTTCATCAAGCTGGGATTGAGCCTCTAAAGCGGGATGGTTACTTTTTTCCTTTTCCTTTTTTTTTTTCTTTTAGTATTGAAGATTGAACTCGGGGGCACTTTACCACTAAGCTACATCTCAGTCCTTTTTATTTTTGTAAGTGGGGTCTCACTAAGTTTTTAAGAGCCTTGGCAAATTGGCAAGCCTGGGCTAACACTTGAGATCCCCCTGCTTCAGCCTCCCAAATTGCTGGGATTACAGGTGTTGCACCACTGTATCCAGCCTATTACTTATTTTCTGAATTATGCAGAACAAATCCATGCTTTCCTCCTTCTATTTATTTTGGAAATCAGACTTTGTAAGTAGTTATTTGGAGTTCAGGAAATTCATGCAAAAAATTTGCTTTTCTTCCTATGCCCAAAACATTCCACAGACACAGGAGAGCCAGGAAACAAGAACTGTAAATTTTCACAGCTGGAAAAAAAATTGATATACCCTTTTCTTTCTTTCTTTCTTTCTTTAAGAGAGAGGGACAAAGAGAGAGAAAGTTTCAAGTTTATTTAGTTTTTTATGTGACTTTCGCTCCAACACTGCATTGTGTACATGGTGCTGGGGCTTGAATGATCCTCCTCATGCCTGCACTGTATCCCCTAAGCCACCACTCCTGCCCCTTGCTACACCTTTTCTAACCCCACCTCTTCTGCTACAGAAGGGGAAGTGAAGGCCAGAGTAGTTACAAGATTTTCCCAGGGTTCTAACCCAGACTGCATTCAAATCTTTCATAAAGTCATGAAGATCAGCATCATCCCTGAATCTTACGACATTGTGTTTACTGGAAAATCTAATCACACTACAGTGTGCAGGTCACTGGGTTCCCCCAAACCCTCAACCTGGAATGCTTATACACCACATATAGCTTTGGGGAGGCAGGAGAAGATGAAGGGTACTCATAGTTGATCTTGATTGTTTTCCTATCCCCTGAATTGTATTAATTTGAGAGTTCTTTACCATGACAGAAGTTCTAGAAGAGTATCGTATTTGTATAGTCTATAGCAGAGAACAAAACACACGAAAATCCTCTGCTTCCATAGGGCTTATAGTCTAGTCCAGGAAAGAAATAGAAGCAGATAAAAATAAAGACATGCAGTGAATCCAAAGGTGAATACTAAGTGCTATGAATAAAAATAAATTAAGTAGAGAGTGTGGTTTTCAATAATGAAGGAAAATATTTGCCAGTATTAAGGTGCAGACCTCTTTAAGTGTCACCTCATGTTCCTTCATTTTCCTGTGTCACTAACACCTGATTCCAGGTTACTGTGACTCCCTGAGTGTCACTGCAGGAACTCTTAAACTACAGTGTGCCTAAGAATCTCCTGGGGATCTTGTTCAAATGCAGTATCTGATTCAGTGGGTCTGGGTGGGGCTGAGATCCTGCTTTTGTACCAGGTATCCAGGCACGGCCCAAGCCCAGCCTCCAAGGAAACTTGGCTAATGTAGGTAGGCCCTCAATAGAAAGGCCAGGCTTTAAGTCACCAGAAGGTGGTGCAGCTCCTCCCGGGGACGGGACGCCTTCCCTGCCCCGCCCCAGTTTGTGCCCTGCTAACCAGTGTTCTCTCTTTCCCTCCCTTCCTCACCTGCGCCCGCCCGCATCACCCGGCCGGCCGCTGGCCCCAAGCAGAGGACAATGAGAACTCCAAGTCCGACGAGAAGGGCAATCAATCTGAAAATAGCGAAGACCCGGAGCCCGACCGGAAGAAGTCCGGCAACGCGTGCGACAACGACATGAACTGTAACGACGAGGGCCACAGCTCCAGCAACCCGGACAGCCGCGACAGCGACGACAGCTTCGAGCACTCTGACTTTGAGAATCCCAAGGCGGCGGAGGATGGCTTCGGCGCGCTGGGCCCCATGCAGATCAAGGTGGAGCGCTACGTGGAGAGCGAGTCGGACCTGCGGCTGCAGAACTGCGAGTCGCTCACGTCCGACAGCGCCAAGGACTCGGACAGCGCTGGCGAGGCGGGCGCGCAGGCCTCCAGCAAGCACCAGAAGCGCAAGAAGAGGCGGAAACGGCAGAAGGGTGGCAGCGCCAGCCGCCGGCGCCTGTCCAGCGCGTCGAGCCCGGGCGGCCTGGACGCGGGCCTGGTGGAGCCCCCGCGGCTGCTGTCCTCCCCCCACAGTGCCTCGGTGCTCAAGATCAAGACGGAGATCTCGGAACCCATCAACTTCGACAACGACAGCAGCATCTGGAACTACCCGCCCAACCGGGAGATCTCCAGGAACGAGTCCCCCTACAGCATGACCAAGCCCCCAAGCTCCGAGCACTTCCCGTCCCCGCAGGGCGGCGGGGGCGGCGGGGGGCTGCACGTGGCCATCCCGGACTCGGTCCTCACTCCGCCCGGCGCTGACGGCGCGGCCGCCCGCAAGACTCAGTTCAGCGCCTCGGCCACCACCACGGCCCTGGCCCCGGTGGCCTCCGACCCGCTGTCGCCCCCGCTCTCGGCGTCCCCGCGGGATAAGCACCCGGGGGGCGGCGGCAGCAGCAGCGGCGGCGGCAGCGGCGGCGGCCCGAGCGCGTCCAACTCCTTGCTGTACACTGGGGACCTGGAGGCGCTGCAGAGGTTGCAGGCCGGCAACGTCGTGCTCCCGCTGGTGCACCGGGTGACCGGGACCCTGGCCGCCACCAGCACGGCCGCACAGAGGGTCTACACCACGGGCACCATCCGCTACGCGCCGGCCGAGGTGACCCTGGCCATGCAGGGCAACCTGCTGCCCAACGCGCACGCTGTTAACTTCGTGGACGTTAACAGCCCCGGCTTCGGCCTCGACCCCAAGACGCCCATGGAGATGCTCTACCACCACGTGCACCGGCTCAACATGTCGGGACCCTTCGGCGGCGCCGTGAGCGCGGCCAGCCTCACGCAGATGCCCGCGGGCAACGTGTTCACCACGGCCGAGGGACTCTTCTCCACGCTGCCCTTCCCCGTCTACAGCAACGGCATCCACGCGGCACAGACTCTGGAGCGCAAGGAGGACTGAGGCGCCGCCAGGCGCGCGCTCGCTCGGAGGCATCTTTGACGTTTTCGTTTAGACCTTTAATTCTAGCACTTTGAATTCGAGCAGGTCAGCGTCTTCTCTCAACACGACGGTCCCCATTCCATCCCCTCTTTCTTTAACGTGACTTATTCTTTCTTGTAAAGATATGTTTATTTTTTGCCTTCAGAGGGTCAGATGACCAGTTGCCTGCCATTTTGTCTTCTTCTAAGATGTGTGTTGGGTTGTTCTGCTTTCCTTTGCATCTTTATTAAGATGTCTTTAATGTGTATATGCCTCTGCCATAGAATACTCAGTCTTGTGGTCAAGAGATTTCTCAAGTGACAACCATTGGGTTTTCTTCATAAAGATCTTGATATGATCAAGATGGAAAGAGACAAGCATAAGCAATGTGCCCTGTTTGACTAAGTCAAATGAAATGGGGTGGTTTTTTTGTTGGTTTGTTTCTGTTCCTAATTCCTTTAAAAATAGGGGAATAGTATTTTAGAATTTTATGCAGAATTTAATTCTCTTTTTATGGTTAAGATTTTAAGATTTTCTTACTTGCACATAAAAATAATTTGGGTTCTTAAACTTAATTTCTGGCCTGTGACTAGAATGTTTTTTAAAAAAAGTTGGACTAAATGTTAATTACTGAAACATTAACTTAATTTCTAAAACCATGGTGCTATCATTTATTAATCTGTAATGTCTTCATACAAAATGCAGCTCCTGGGCTGGGTTTTGGAGAAGAAAAAAAAATGTGTTCTGTCCTGGTCTGGAGTCCGTTGCTGCAGTCTCCTTGGTTAGTTAAGACAAAGCCCTCATTAGCATTTGCTGCAGGACTTAAAGTTTTTTTTACCTCCCAACTAACAAACATAGCCTCACATTAAATTTAAATACATTAAATTTAATGGGTCAGTAAAGCCCTTTTAAAGGGGGGCTTTTGGAAAACTCAATCAATTTGAGGAGCAGTTTAGGTACATACTGCCTTTTGTTGAGCTTTTTCCCCCCCTTACTCAGTCTAACTGAGGCTAATTTTGCAACTTCAATAACACTTTGGAGTAAAAGAAAAAAAAAGTATTTAACATGTTTTTGGTTTTTTCATTTCTTACTGAAAAAAAGGTTTGTATTTGGGGGGGCTGGTTTGATGGAATTTACCCTTTGGTTCTAATTTCTAAGTTGAAACCAATAAGTTGTAAAACTAAAGAATGGGTTAATAAGCTTCAGACAGATAACTGCAACTGAAAACTGCACATTAAGTAAAAGAAGAAAAAAAAAGAAAAAGAAAAAGAAAAAAATATCCTATTTTGTCTTTGTTGCCAGAAATCAGTGTGGTGTCAAACACTCCAAATGACTGTCAAGTATAAATTCTTCTCCCACTTCATTTTTGGCAGCTGTTTGTTAAGGCATCTAATAACAGATGTGAGAACTGTAATGTGTACGGTGTGTACGTGTCCTTGGCTGTCGGTCCCACTGCAGTTTCAATGTGTGTTTCTATATGCAGTATATACTAAGCTAATGTAGTTGTTTTGTCTTTTGTCTTCTCTGTGCTCTATCTCTAGTCTGGAGTGGTACAGTCCCATTCCTGCAGTCCTAGTGAATCAGTGATTCTTGGGGGTTAGTGGTTTTTGTGTGGTGGCCTTCCTCTGTAATGTCACCCTATACTGCTTCTACTGTCTGTGAATCCTCCATTTTACTTTTCTAAATTCCTGCTGTTGCTTTGCTGATGTATATTCTCCCTATCTCTCCTTTCTTTCCCTCCCTTTCCTGTTTCCCCCTTTCCCTCCTCTGCTTTCCTTCCCTTGTCCCCAAAATCTTTTTCATTCTCAGAGATAAAAAGACTCTTAACTAGCTCAAGGTTAATGGAGCCATTTTTCCCACAACGGAATTCTGGGTCTGACTCTCTCTTCTGGAGTGCTACCCAAAGCACTGAAGAATACTGCTCAGATATATTAAATAAATGGATGCCATACAGCCTCAGTTGTTAACATTCCCAGAGTCCCTTATGCTCTACCTATAAGCAGTGGGTGCTTTTCTTTGGTTTCCTTTCAGGTTGGCTGATGGAGCAATATATGAAGCAATTACCAGTGAGACAGAAAATTATTTCAAAGGTCAACCAACATTTTTTAAAAAAACAAAATGGGAGGGGGTAATGGAATATAGAATTGTCATATATATTTGTTTATTCGTGCAATGCTAATATAGTAACTCGGCTGTCCTTTGAATATCACTGTGTTGAGTGGATTCCTCTAGAACCTTTGATTCCATGAGTTGGGCAAGAGCCATGCTGGAATAATAGCAAAAGGAAATTAAAGGCCACAACTTTTAGTAGTGAACTTACCTGAAGGCTTTAGGTGGGCTTAGAAGGTGAAGAAGGCTGATCAAGAAATGTAAAGATCCATTTTGGAAGCTCTACTCTAGCTATCGAACAATCAAAGGAACGCGCCTATCAGCTACAAAGAACAGCTAGACAGCTGGGTTTTCCTTTTATAAATGTTTCTGTGTTGTGTCAAAATGATTTCTGGTGATTTAAACTAACAGATAATCACAGCTGCTGTCTAAATCCATAGTGTTTAAAATTACAAAATGAAAAAAAAACACTTCATTACCTGTGAAGACTGTGTCTGTGTTTTTAACTATTTCTTGTACAAATATATGAAAACTTTTATGAGGAGACTGGTGCCAAGTAGCTGAATAATGGGGAAAGGGACATTCTGTTCGTAAAAAAAAAAAAAAAAATCTTAGCAGTGTTACCAACTCTACAATATATATATAAAAAAATAATTAAAACGTTACAAAGCGACAGCGATGGTACATTTGTTTTGTGTGAAGCTAACCGGACCTAACTTCCTGAGTGCCTGGCTTATTTTGAAACATTTTTTTTCATTGACCATTGATAATGCTGCAAATCAGAAATGTACATACTTCATTTACAACAGGGTTCTTTTTATACTTTTGTAGATTCTCATACATGTCACATACATGGTTGTCTTTTATGTAACTTAATTTTTTCATCCGCAGGTGCCATTTTCATAATAAACTTCTCTTGGATTTGTTACTATCTGGCATCATTTCTTTTACATGTAACCATCCTAACTAATGAATGCTGGTAGTATTTGTTTAAGCAGGTACCTTGGTCATTATCTTTACCAAAAAAAAAAAAAAAAAGTTTTTAAAAATGCATCCTCATCTTTGCTTAGTTTTGAAAAAAAAAAATACATAGCTTGTGCACTGAGGAGGCTGATAAGGCACAGATTAAGATGCTAATCCAAATACTACACGGAACTTGCAACCATCCTAAATTTTCAGCTACCCCAACTCATTGTCATACTGAGCATTATGATGCACGTTATCAGAGCCGAACAATGGGCCTGCAACATTAACCGCTACGCAGTATGTGCATTTTTTCTTGATTAATGCACAGTAAGTAACGACAATTTTCATACATTAATCATTTAAAATGTACTCAATATTTTCATTTATTACAACTTACAACGTATAACCAACTATTCCATTTCGTATATCTTCTCTTTATACTAAACATGCATTTTCTTTCTCCAGACGGGCTAAGTCGCAGGCTGTGTTATGGTTAAGTCAGTAGACAGCCTGTCATGTTTCAAGGCAGAGTATCTGGGAACTCAACAGTGTCAGCTGTTACCTCCAAGTTAAGGATAAGTTGGGTCACCTGTTAAATCTGTGCTCTCCAAAAAGATTGAAGCTTTAAATTGAGCTTTAAAAAAAGAGAAGACACAAACACTTTTGTCCAAAAGCTACCAACAATGGTTAATATCTCTCTAGTTTAAATCTTTAGTGACAGTGGCCAATCAAGGGGCAGTCAGTGGAGGGACTTTAGACAGGTGGATGTGGAAGTGTGGTTAGGGTTGTGGGGCCCTAAATTTCTCTACTGTGCCCTGTATGAGTCCTTGAAATAAGCACCTATCAGTAGGTAACATGGAGAAGGTGACTAAGAACACGGAACTGAGCTTGCCCAGCTATCTTCTCTAAAAAGTTCTCCATCTCTCTTGCTCCTGAGAGTCAGAAAGATGTAGTATAGCAAGATTGAGAGGTCAAAATTTGGTGAGGCTAGAAACTCACTCCTGCATGGATGAGGGTGAGTGAGGGAGACAGCTTCTTCTCGGTGCTCTCTGGGTATTGGTGGAACTGGCTGGTAGTGATGGCTCTCAGGACCTTGTGAGGGTCAGGGTCCAGTCGAGGCAGAAGGGCAATGGTATGAGTGTGAGAGTGGATGATGGTGAATGATCAGCTATAACACTTTACTTCTGGGATATTTGTTCAGCCCAGTGATCCAGAAATAGCAGCTATGAGGGTTGAAATGGGCAAGCTGGGCCTGGTGGGTTAATTGGAATCCTCGGTGTTTGGAACTTCTGCAGTAACAGTGGAAGAAATCCCAGATTCTCAGCCAAGTTCAAGCCTCTTTTAGTTCCCTGTCTTTTATGTGTACCCATCAATACTAAAATGGGTCACTAATGAAATAACATCTCTCAACCATAAAATGTGAGGGAGCTCTGGGTTCAGACCTATTGAAAATCAGGAAGCCGTGCCACTTCTCCAGCCTCAGGCCTGGCAACCAAGCCAGAATCCCCAGCTCCCCAGCAGCACAGGCCCTCTCTCTCCTGCCAGGCTGGCAGCAAGTCAGTTTGTCAAGGCTCCAATTTACAAGTGATGGACAGGATAGGGGTCAGCAGCCGGTTCTCGGCACCTCTTTCCTTCTCCCTCCCAGCTGATACTGATGTCGTTTGTTTAGCAGTGAAGAACAAGAAAAAAATTCAAGTAAAATCAGCATTAACAATAGAGAAGATATGAGAATGAAGAAGCTGGTTTTAATGCATGTGGACTGCAATTCTTGCCCTTCTTACCCTCCTCCTAGGGGAACAGTCCTCATTTCCATTGAGAACGTTTAATGCAAAAAAAATAAAAAAGGGAATGCTTAATTCAACTTGAAATCAACTTGACCTACACATTGCTTTGAAGGTAGGAGTTAGTGTGTATTAAGCACAGAAGACAGTCGAGTCGTGCCAAGATTATTATCCAGGTTCAAAAAGAAGAAAGAATGAGGGACTTGGCAGGGAAAGAAGAATACTTTTGCCAACGCTTCAAATCACATAGTGGGAGGGAGAAAAATCAGATAAATCTTGTTCTGGAGCATAATTCCCCAAAACTGGTGACAACTAGCAGAGCTAAGAAACCCTTCTGGGACACTAAGGTAAGCCAATACCCTCCGTTGCCTTCTGCCTTCTTGTGTCTCCTAGAAAACCACTATAAAGAAGAGGGACTGACCTGGTAAACTCCCATGGGCATGAATCATTGACCATTCATCTTTACGTCGCCCCATAGAACCGAGCTCAATGATTTACAGTGTTCACCCAGTGAAGATCTGCTGAAAATGATGGACGAAGACCTGTGGGATGGGAGACTTATCAAGAGGCAGAGATTCCATTGGGACTGTTCATATGTTTGGCAGGCTAGTTTGAGTTTGTATCAAGAAAAGAATGTCAAAATGGATAAAGCAGCAAGTTCCTTCATTGCTGCCTCCTTGGGTAATCCACATGGTGGGCAGAGAGGCCCAGAGAGAAATGTGGGAGGGTGGTTTGGCATGTGTCCACAATCTTTTCTTTTCTGTATATAGCAATAGTTAAGGTAAATCAAAAAGAGAGGACGCGGAGGAGAAAACCTGAGCAGGTAGCGACTGATTTAGTAAACTATAACGTTGTATCCTGTGGACAACGAAGTAAGCTTAGTTAGATTCAGAAGAAAGCACCCCTTACTATTCTATCCTCACAGATGAGCAGTACGCCACAGAAACAACGCCTTCCGGGGAATCTTTGCAACCAAGAGGAGCTCAGGTAGAAATCACATCTTAATTGTTTTAGTGTTAGGGGTCATTGTAGCCCACCATTGAGTGGTTTCAATTTTTAGAAGTTATTGAGCTGATATCTTACCTCTGGAGTTAAATGGATGAACTCTAAAATCTTCCATCTGGTGGCCTTCAATGACATTAAGATCGATGCTAGAGTTTCAGTAAATCTCAAGGCTAAATGTCACCTGTTCTTTTATTTGTTCCTGCAATGACATTGTGGCTGTCCTTACACACCCTCATCACCCTCATCTGAGAGCACCAGGATTGTTTTCAAGGTCCCTCTATTTGTTTTCTAGGGCTGTTTGATTACCACAAACTGGATGGCCTACAGCAGCATAAATTTACTCTCTCACACTTCTAGAGGCCAGAAGTCTGGAAGCAAAGTGATAGCGAAGAAGGTTCTAGGGAGAGTCTATTCCATGCTTCTCTCCTAGTTTCTGGAAGTTGCCAGAAAACCTTGACATTTCTTCACCTATAGATGCATCTCTACCTCCATCATCATACGGCCATATTCTCCCTTTGTGTCATCGTGTTTTCACATGGAGTTCTCCCCTTTGTGTCTTTTTATTCTAAGGTCACCCATCAGATTAAAGACCCAAAAGCTAGGTATTGTGTCACATGCCTGTAATCCCTGTGACTTAGGAGGCTGAGGAAGAAGGATCACAAGTTGGAGGCCAGCCTCAGCAGCTTAGCAAGGCCCTTAGCAACTTTGTGAGACCCTATCTCAAAACACTTCTGGATCTCTGGATTCAATCCCCAGGATGGATGGATGGATGTGTGTGTGTGTGTGTGTGTGTGTGTGTGTATTCCATTATAACCTGTTATGACCTCATCTTCATAATTACATCTACAATACCCCTCCCATGAAAACAGGAATGGCAATAAGGTCACATGTTGAGGCTAGGACTTCAACTTTTAGAGGGACATATTCAACTCATAATAGCCCCCACTAAAATGTGGTACCTTATACAAATCACATAGCTGTAGCTGTGATCTAGTGTGTGCCAAGTAAAGAGGTCCCATTCCATCTCTTTCTTAGGACTCTGGACTCTTAATTAAATCTGCCTATGACTGCAGTCATTTCTTAGCAGCCAGATTAAATTATTATCTCCCCTTAAGCCTCTGGTCAACCAGAACACCTGGGTCTTTTGCTAAGGTGGGCTCCCACCCCACGCTACACATGTGGTCCTCACATGACGCTGGCCTGTGCCTAGTTGCAAAGTCAAAGGAAGACGTTTGCTAGGCATGGTGTGTGGTGAGAGCTTCTGAAACACTTCCCAGTTCTCATCGCACATCCCACGCTGTGCTGGAGAGGAGAGATTGGGCCTCAGAGCCAAATAATCAAGAACAAAAGTGTAATGATATTATTACATCATTAAAACACAAATAGAGGGCTGGAGGGGTGGCTTAGCAGTTATGGCGCTTGCCTGGCAAGCACAAGGACGCAAGTTCAAACCCCAGCACCACATACACAGTGAAGTCTCATTGTCCCTCTCTCTTAAACACACACACGCACCGCATGCACACATACACACACACACACACACACACACAGATTGCAGTGGTTTACTTGCTACAGCTTTGGCTTCAATCCACCACTCAAGAATAGTGTGTTCAAAGAAGTAGGGTCTAGGGATAGTGCAAACAGCTCAGCTGCTCTGTTGGTGCAGGGGTATATGTAGCTTGTGTGGGATCCCATGACCAGATTGCCAAGGGACAGGGCACTGAGAGAGGCTGAGGCAGACTTGAGGGGAACAAAAGACATGTCAACACGCAGCTCCATGCCACCCCGAGCTAGATACCTTCATCCGCGTGTTTCATTTAAGCCTCACAAGAGATTTATGAATTATCTTTGAATGTCCTTGTTTTACAAGTCAGGAAAGTAAGACTCTGAAAGTGTCTGGGCCATCATTAAGGATGTGTAAAAAATAAAGAAATAAATAAAAAATAAAATAAAACCAAAACCAAAATAAAATCAACGAAATTAGCCCAAATATATGCAATAGTGAGTAACAAGCATTATGGAATTAGAAGTCACAACCCCTAAATCTCCAGCTTTTATTTATTGTTTTATGCTTTTGGGGGGACAAAAAGTGGTTGCTTCTTTTTTTGTTGTTTTGTTGTTGTTCTTCTTCTTCTTCTTCTTCTTCTTTTTCCATGCACCTCTCCCTATTTGAGTCATGAACCACACCAAAAGAAATAACCAGATAATGTTGTTATGTTGAAAGTATTTTTCTGGAAAAACAAATTTCAGTTTTTAAAAATTATATAAACTATTAAAATCCCTTTAAGGGGGGAAGGAGCAGAAGGTAAGGAGGTGGCTGTGCCTTGTCCTGAAGGAGTGCTTAGATTTATAGCAGAAGTGTCAGAAACAAGATGTAATATCCATGTGACCCCCCCATCTTCCCCAAACAAAACCATTATACCCTTGATGAATTATTGACTTTAGAGTTTTATCTGTGCCATGAATAATCTCAAAGTTGGGAGTCTCAGGGCACAGTTCATAAACAAATAATTATATCACAATGATAATTTTTCAGGAATTGCAACATCAATCATGCCATGTTATTATCAAGTACATTTTCTGGTTGCCTCTATTCATCAAATCCTCCTCCCTCTCCACCCTTCCGCACCACACAAGCAAAACTCATCACCAGATTGCCTCTTATTTACACATCACTCAAAGCAGGACAGAGCAGGCACACACAAAATGGGCCAACCCAGTATTTATGAGAGATGAGTTTTCATTAAGAAAGTTCAAATTAAAAGCATTGAGAAAGATGGAGGGGAGAGATAATTAATTATTCCAGACTCCCCCAAAGAAACTGTCTTTGAAAAGAACTTATTCAGAAGATAAAAATGGACGGAAGGTTTATTCCATTTCAGGCAGTACTAATAAAGAGAAAGGAGTTAGCCTCAGAAAGTCAAGGAACTAACAGTACAGTGTGCGTGTGTGTGCGCGCGCGTGTGTGTGCGTGTGTGCGTAAAATGCTCACATATATAAAGCGTGGACCCCTTCCTGCAGTTTCCACCTGCCGATGGGAGAGGCACACAGTGACGGTACAAAACTTGGAACAGTATAAATATTTTATCCAAGTCTATACAAATCAGCAACAGAGCCACCCAGGAGACTTGGGTCTCATCTACGCCACCTCACTATGACTTCAACAGAAGGCTAACATTTCCAAACAAAACGATGGCATAAAAGCCCTCTCGCTCAAGCGACTTTTGTGAGTGGCTTACCATCACTTACGGTCATAGGGCTGCTCCTTGGAGAACATGTTCATCTTGCAACTCAAAAGAAAAAGTAAAGGGGAAGGGAGGGATAAGGGAGGGTAATTGGGGGGGCACTCCTGGGGATAACTGCAATATCCAGAATATATACACATTTTATATTATTTTGTTAAAATCTTGTAAGGTTGTTCAAAAATTAAAAAAAAATTAAAAAAAAAATAAGTGACAAAGCAACGGAGAGACAGCCTCTCTTAAGCCATGAGATCGTGCAACCGTTAAACCCGTCATGCAGTGGCGCTCACCATCAGCCCCTTATGCAAGACAGATTTCCCATTGATCTCTGCCTCCTCTCTGACTTAACAGGGAGAATACCAAAAAGCCTCAACAGGAGGTACTAATCCCCGGCCTCCCGTATCCAGTCCCTTAGGAACGCCTCACTCCTGAGGACAGACAATCCTTGGATAATATGGCCTGCGGTAGATCCGATCCTCTCCTGCTCAGCAGCGCCCACTGCAGGCTGCAGGGAGACCACTGCACTGGACCGAGGGCCCCAAAGCGTCCACTCAGGCACCCAGGGCAACCCAGGGCTTCAAAACAGTGTGGCTTGTGCTTCATAATCTTTGCTTTTTTTTTTTTTTTTTAAGAGAGAGAGAGAGAGAGAGAGAATTTCATATTTTTTAATCTGGCCTTTGTTTCTCCAACACTTAGTTGTGTATGTGGTGCTGGGGTTGGAACCTGGGTCCTCGCTCATGCCAGGCAAGCACAATGCTGCTGAGCCACCGCTCCAGCCCGAATCTCTGCATTTCTTGAATGTGCCTGGACTATTGTCAGCCACCCTGCCTTAAGACCAATCTCAATTTATTAATACATTTAAAGGAGGGAAAGAGAATGGAAGACACAGAAACACACTACAGTCACACTCCATGACCCAGGAAAACGTCTAAATATCCCCTTTGAAGCATCTTCTCCTCCTCCTAAAATATTGTGTTGAGAATCAGGCCAAATCTCTCCCCTCCTTCCTACTTCCCCATACACAAAAGCTCCTGGCTGCTCCCCCGGCTCCGGCCTGGATCTCCTCCACCATTCGTCCTTTTACCTTCCTCCTGAACTGAGAGTTTCTCTGGAGTCTGTGTTATTTTTTCCTCCAAGGGTGGGGGGCAGTTTGCTTCTCTTGACTACCCCACCCTCCTCTCCACCCATCACCCCATTCAGCATGGTGAGTCCCTCAAGCTACCCAATACATCAAAAAGCCTTTCAGGAAATCTTCCCTTTGTAGAAAGCTGGGGAGGGATCACATGAAGTGATCTAAAAAGTGCATATAAACACAATTTACCCTGTTCCCATCCCCAATCCTGATGGAAGCCCTAAGAGCTCTGAGCTGGGCTTGTGTAAGCCCCTGCCTGTCCCCTCCATGGACAGGGACTTGCCTCTGATAGAGAAAAAGTGGGAAGAGGAGAGAAAAGAGGAAGAAATGAAGAAGGTCACATGTGTCATCATAAGTTAACAACACACTTCAGGGAAGGAGACAGCAGTCTACACTGACCGGGTCCTTGGGGGTTCACATGCCTGGCGTTCGCAGACCTCAGCAGACACCTCTGCCCTGGAGTACTGTGGAAAAATAAAAGACTCAATCATTTAAAGGATATTTTTCAAAAGCATAAATGTAGCTGCTATTTCCTTAATATCTAGGATAAGGACACTAGCAATTATTTTTCATTTTGAACATGATGAATAAATTAAAAGGAAGCTCAACTTCGTTCCTCTAGTGTTTCCACCTGAGTTTCCTCCACGCTGCGCTGATATTTACATAGAGGTGCCCAAGTTAGAGACATTTTTCAGACATTGATTAATCTATAATTCTTTGAAGTAGGGAAACATTATTATCTCCACTTTACAGATGTGGAAACTAAGACACAGAGGTTAATGACTTGCCCAGAGGTCAAGCATCCAGTCAATTGCAAGCAAGCGTGGGTTTTAAACAGGAACTCCTTTCGGCTCTCGGGCTTAATTCAAGCCTGTTCCTAGCTCATCTGCCCTGTTCACACCATAGCTGCCTCTGCGTCTGGCCACCTCTTAAATTCTGCCTTACGGCCCTTAATGCGCTTCTTGAAAGACTGATGCCTTCCCTGCCTACTGTCGGCGTCTGCCCCTTCCTTTTCATGCCTTTGCTCATAAATAAGAAGTGGCAATTCCTTTCTGGAGTATTTTGTAATGGTTTTGCATCACTAAATAGATATATTATTTTCTTGATTTTTTTTAATAATAGTAGAAGCCCTGTGGTTCTGTCTAAACCCAGAATCAGGAGTGCTGCTTCGTTTCTGGCACTGGTCTACAATCAATCCACTGAGGATCTACCCAAGCCAGGCCAGGAGCATAAAGATGAAAAAACCATTCCCCTTCACCCTCTCACTGTTCACACAGTAGAAAGAGAGACAAAAATGTAAAAGTTCATCATCACAGCAGCATGACAAGTGACGACGACCAACATACAGCCCCAGTGTTGGGGTGCACAGAGCGATGGCAAATAATTCAGGCCAGGAGGGCAGAGAAGCCTCCTGGGAGGAGGTGGTGCTTCCAGGGGGACTCGGCAGATAAGAAGGCATTAACTGTGGATGCTGGAGGAAGAGCGATGCCACAAGGTAGAGGCAAGGTCATTGAGCGGGGCGTGAGCTCAATGACTCAGTATGCCGGAGGAAGGCTACACCTGGGTGCTTAGGTAGGGCCAGCTGGCAAGTGAGGGAACCCAGGCCAGCCTCAGGGAGACAAGCTCTGTTCCCCAGAGCAGGGCTGCATCCTGACAGGAGTGCCTTGTTCTCACAGAAATCCATGTTCTGCTCACCAAGCTTGCCTGCATTTTCTGGGCTGCAAATACCCAGAAGGGGCATCTTTTTTTTTTTTCACACAAAGGAACCATGTGCCAGGCATGTGACACATACCTGTAATCCCAGAGACCCAGGAGGTTGAGGCAGGAAGATCACAAGTTCAAGGCCAGCCTCAGCGACTTAGCAAAACCCTGTCTCAAAATAAAAAGGGCTGGGGATACAGCTCGATGGTGAAGCACTCTGGGTTCACTTCCCCAGGAAAAATTTTAAAAAAAGAAAGGAAGGAAGGAAGGAAGGATCAATGGAAGGAAGGAAGGAAGGAAGGAAGGAAGGAAGGAAGGAAGGAAGGACGAATGGAAGGAAGGAAGGAAGGACGGACGAACCATGTTACAAGCAGCAACCCTGTGAGAGACCTACCTGGAATCTATGCTGAGGAGTTTGAATGGAGTCTGATAGGTGATGGAAGCTTAGAGGAGTTTTTTTTTTAAGAGAGAAGGAGACAAAGAGATTTGATTTTATTTAGTTTTTCATCTGAGCTTTGTTTCTCCAACACTTAGTTGTGTGTGTGCTGCTGGGGTTTGATCCCAGGTCCTTGTGCATGCCAGGTAAGCACTCCAACTGCTGAGCCACTGCTCTAGACCAGCTTAGAGGATTTTAATCTGAGGAGTAACACACTAGGGTTTTTGTACCAAGAAAACAGGATGGTAGCTGGCTGAAGCAGTGTCCCCACATGATAAGAAAAAAAATGAAGTTTTGAGTGAGTGCAGTAGTGAGTGCAGCAGGAAAGGAGTGGGGTTGAGTGGCTGAAGCAAGAGGTCTTGGTGGTGCACTGGACATGGAGAGAGATTACAGAGAGGAAGGAATAAAAGATAACTCAGGTTTCCTGCTTGGTATGTAGATGTCATTGAGCAAGACAAAGAAGACAGGAGCTAAGAAAGACATATGGGAAGGACCAGTTGCAGAACTCCATTTTAGACATAGTAAATTTCAGGTGCTTAAGGTAAATCTAGGGAGAAAACTCCAGTGAGTAGTTGGAAAAACGGTTCTAGATCTTTGGAGAGATCTCTCTCCTACACGTAGTGTTACTTGGACAGTAGGAGGAGCCATGGGTCTAGATGACATTCTCTAGGAAGGAGGATGTGCATGAGGAAAGGGCCACGGGGTGGAGTGCTCAGAATGCCAGCAGGTGCCCAGAGGACACGGGACACACACTAAGGAAGGTGCCCGAAGGGAAAGGGGAGGGCTGTCACGGTAACCAGTTAAGGACCAGGTTTCAAGAAGGCAGGAATAATCACCACCACTAAAAGCTGTACAAAAGGTAGGTAAGAAACAAGGTGGCAAACAGATAAGGAGAACAAAAACGGAAGATGGCGGCCTCTCCAGAAAACCGGCCCTGAAAGAATTGAAAGGAAGGGCTGAATTCCTAAATTCCTAAGGAATGACTTTTTTTTTCTTTTTTAGAGAGAGAAGGAAAGAGTGAGAGAAAGAGAGAATCAATTGTACTTATTTTTTTCATCTGGTCTTTATTTCTCCGACACTGAGCTGTATGTGGTGCTGGGATTTGAACCCGGGTCCTTTTGCATGCCAGGCAAGTGCTCCAACCGCTCAGCCACCACTCCAGCCTCTGAACTACTTTCTTTTTGACACTGATTGGCATGGTCTTTCTTTAAGAAACTATAATAAGGCTGGAGTGGTGGCTCAACAGTTTTGGCCCTTGCCTGGCTTGCGCTAGCACGCGGGTTCGAACCCCAGCACCACATACACAATGAAGTGTTGGAGCAACGAAAGTCACAGGAAAAACTAAATAAAATTGATTCCCTCTCTTTTAAAAAAAAAACCCTATAATATCTTCATCACTCACATTAAATGGGTAGTAAACAAGAGGATTTGAGGCAAAGTTTCGCCCTTTGGAATCTTTTGTCACCTTCTTCCTACGTGCATTGCCTCAACTCACCCCACAGCCTGAGCTCTGGACCAGCACAGCAGTTACAGAAAATTCTCCATGGATGTAAGGATGCTATGCATGTATCAGGATTTTCTGTTCTCTCAATTCTCCCCAGAAAAAAATTGACTTTGTTTGGCATGATCTAATATCTGCAGCGGCCCTTGTATGACATTCTATATTTTTAAAAAGGAAATCCTTCCAAGAAAGGGAAAGTAACAAAGTGTATTACTGAGAATTCATTCCATGCAGAAAGGATGCGTTTGATCCCAGACATCAGTAAGATTGAGTCATATAGAATCATCAACCTCAGGTGAAGCCACTCCAATCAATCCAATGGTAACTACCCAAAATCCATTTTTGTTTTCTTCTTGGTAACAGAGCCCAAAATTTTAACTAGGTACAGGTTTGCCCAGAATAAAACAGTTTATTTATTTATTTATCTCTTATTTATTGATCTCTTGCATCAGTATCTAGTCATATGGCAAAGTTGTAGCCCATGAGCTCAAGGGACAGGGTAGGAATTTCCAAGAAGGCAGATGTACTGGAAATAGAACCTTCTTATCTTTCCTTCTTATTCTAGCCTGCAACTCAGATGCAATGGCTAGACTTCCAGCAGCCATATTGGATCATAAATGACTTTAAGAATGGAAGCCCTGGGCAAGGACAAGTAGAGCTTAGTTCTTTGAGAACCATTCCATGCTAGTTGTGGACTACCTACTTCTAAGCCTCTTTTACATGAAACTGAATAAGCTTCCATCTTGCTTTAAGCCACGCTGTTTGGAGAGGGGAAATTTATTTTACTACTGAATTCAGTTCTTACATGGTAATTATTATGCTCATCACTAAAGCAAGACCAACAGTTCTTTCCCAAAGGTTGTCTTTTGACCTGCATTGCTCCTTCCATATTCTAGCACGGGATGGGGAAAGCATGAGAAATCAAACGTGGGGAAAGCTAGAAGTGTCCGCATTATAGGAAAGAAGCAATGAGGTCTTTAATTCTTCATCAGATGTTTGACACATCGGGACAGAATCTCAGAAACAGTACAGTACTTCACAGTTTCTGACTGTACCAACATCACGAGGAGGTTCTATATCCCATTTGTTGTGAGAAGCATCTTCTATGAACCATTTATCTCAGGAGCATCAACGTGAACCATTCTTAAACACCAAGTACTGTTACAATTCAAAAAACAGATAGGCAATCCTCTAAACAATTCATCGACTGAGTCAAGAACTGCCTCAAATGATCTTCACTGTCAGATTCTAGAGAGTGTGCTCATGGGCACACTGATGCCTGGCATGGTTAGAACTGGGAATCCTTCTCAAAGGAAGCTAGACTAGTGATGAGAACTCAAAATGAAGCTACAGAGCAGCCACTAGTTATCTGGAGAGTTGGCCTTCTCCTAGCTGGGTGCTCTAAATATTGTTTAACACAAGGAACTAAAAATTTTGAAGACAATTCCAAAGAAAACACATGTCCGGTCATCACAAGAAGGTAATCACAGCTACCATCTACCATACGCAGGCACTGCAGTGAGCACTTCACATTCATTCTCTCCAGACTCAGCAATGGTGTCTACTACTGTTATCCCCATGTTATAGATTTAGAAGTAGAGACTCAGGTACCAGGCATGGTGGCACACATCTGTAATCCCAGCAGCTTGGAAGGCTAAGGCAGGAGGATCACAAGTTCAAAGCAAGCCTCAGCAGCTATTGAGACCCTGTCTCAAAGTAAAAAGGGCTGGGGATGTGGCCCAGTGGTTAAGCACCCCTGAGTTCAATCTCTGGTACCAAAAGAAAAAAAATGGAGCAAATCAGAGAGCTAGGTGATTTATCCATGCTATCATAAATAATTAGGAGTAGCACTAAGAGAGTAATACAGGTCTCCCTGATTCCAAAGCTTGATTTTTTTCTTCAACCACTCTGCTATGGGGTTTCTTCTCTACTTGGTGTCAAAGGGGTAATTTTTTCTGAAAATCTCAACATCTGTTTTTCCTTTTATATCCTTTATAGAACAGAAATTTTAAGATAAGAACAAAAAAAGCTATTGAAGATTTCCATTTACATTCCCAAGTAATATTGTCTAAAAATTTACAAAGTCAAATGATTTAAAACTACAAGTTTGAATCCATTATCACATTGGAAAATTTAAACATACCTCTCTTAGAAATTCATGAAAAAGCAGTAATAAAAAAGCAAATTATAAATAATTTGAACATGATTAATAAACATGACCTAAGGTGCACACATAGAACACTGCAGTCAATAATTTTTTTAAAAAGAGAGAAAGAGACAGAGAGAGAAAGAGAGAATCAATTTTATTTAGTTTTTCATGTGGCTTTCATTGCTTGGACACTTCATTGTATACTTGGGGTTTGAACTCACATTCTTGTGCATGCCAGGCAAGCTCTGTAACCACTGAGCCACCACTCCAGCTCTATGCAGTCAATAATTTAAATATACATATATCTTCAAGTTCATATAGAGCATTTATAAAATCGGCCAGATACTGTACTTCAGCAAGTCTCAACAATTTCCTAAGATTAAAATGATCAGATTTATGATGTTCTTTAACCACGGTGCATTTAAGCTAGAAATCAGTAATGAAAAGAGAACTAGAAATCAACTTATTTGAAAATTAAGAAGAAAAGTTATAAATGAAAGAGGAAAGTAGAAAACGACTAAACGATCATGAAAAAACTTCATGTGAAAATTTGTAGGACTCGGCAAAAGCATTCCTTACAGAAGAATGTTGTTACGGTTTGGATGAAAGTTATATCCCCAAAACTCGTGGGAGACATTGCAGGAAGGCTCAAAAGTAAAATGATCGGGTTATGAGAAACTTAACCCAATCAGTGAGTTGATCCCCTGATAGGGATTGACTGGCCAGTAAAGGCGGGTCGGGTGTGGCCGGAAGAGGTGGGTCACTGGGGGTGCACCTTTGAGGTATGTGTTTTGCCTCTCTGCTTCCTGGAGCCGTTCCTTGACCGGCTTCCCTCTGCCATGCCTTCACCATGATTTTCTGCCTCCTTTCGAACAACAAGGAATGGAGCCGGCTGCCTGTGGACTAAGATCTCTGAAACTGTGAGTCCCCAAATAAACTTTTCCTCTAAAATTGTTCTTGTCAAGTCTTTCAGTCACAGCAACGAAAGATCTAACTAAAACAAATGTATAACCCTATAAACATGTATTTGAAAAGAAAAATCACTGAAAAAATTAAGCCTCCACATCAAGAAGTTAAAATAAGAATGATCAGATTGACTAAAAGGAAAGAGATGGAATGAAATCATGATAAAATCAGAAACTGGTTAACCGAGAACACTACAAAGACTGGAAACATCAAGTCACTGCAAGAAGATGACACAACACTTATTAATAGCAGACTAAAGAATTATACCAAAACTTCTCCATTGAACACACAAACTAAGCAAAATAAAGAATATTTTAAAGTGTCTTTATATCAAAGCAATGAGCAATCATAGGATCCTAAAGAAGGAATAATAAAAACACGAGCTGCTTTTGGTTTGAAGGCTTTGGTTAATTCTGAAAGAGCAGGTGAGAAGCTGGGACCTAAGTGGTGCGTTAGCAATACTCAGTGGCTAAGGCGGAAACGGGATTTCAGGGCTCTTTACATAGTAAGGGATATTGTGAATTCATCAGGTTTTCTGTTAGAATCTCAAATTAATTAATAATATATACCACACTCTAACAAGAAGGATAAACTTGACAGAGAACTGTTCACAGCTGCCTGAAGCCCAGCTTCACATCATCACCACTGCACCACTGTACCCCTACCCTTGCCAACATCCAAAAGCAAATGTAAATCCCCCTGACGGAAATAACATCAGCCAGAGCCTCAGATGATTTTCCAATCGCAAACCTTCTGTGGAACATCCGATCAAAATTAGCCTTTCATATGAGGAGGTAAGACAACAGCGTGACAGAAAATCAAGACAAACAACAAATAATAACGTCTGAAGGAAATTCAGAGAATGGAACTATCAAATATGAACCTTACAATAATAATATTAATATTTGAGGAGTAAAAAGCCAAGATTGAGAATTAAGGGAAATTTTAAAGTTATGAAAGAATGGAATGGAAAAATTTCACAACTCAAATTTTAACAAATGAAATTAAGGATTTGAAGAATGAATTTAACAGGAAATTAGTACATATTTGAGAGCAAATGAGGAAACAGAAGATCTGTAGGAAAGTATGATGAGACAAAAGTATGGAAAAACACAGGAAAGTGCATAAGGAACATTTGGAATAAGATGAAAGGATCTAACATACATTTAATGCCCAGAAGAGAAGTTAGAAAATATCAGAAGAAAAATATAAGGAGATAATGACTGAATTTTTCAAAACTGTTGAAAGACTTTTCAACAGTTAGAGAAAATTGAAGACTCAAACCTAAGAACAATGAAGTAAAATAGACATATCACAACACCTAGGAACATTGTCACAAAATGGCAAAAACAAAAGCAAAAAAAAAAAAAAA
>PVKS010012008.1:0-54996 GCA_004027875.1 Aplodontia rufa | reverse complement strand
CCAGAAGCCGATGTCATTCCTCCACGATCTATCCAGTTAACGCATGAGTTCTTCTGGGGGAAACTGCAAAAGGTAAAATCCAAGGTGGTTATCTATGATCTGGTTTTTCCCCTCAATAACAAAGTTTATATCCATTGACTGATAATGTTTTGATACTGTTTCTCCCTCAACTGTATTTCTATATTCTTCTAATAAAAAATATATATATATTATCATAGTAAAAAAAAAGATGTAAGTTTAAAAGTGGGTGAGAGGGCTGGAGTGGTGGCTCAATGGTAGAGTGCTTGCCTGGCATGCATGAGGACCCAGGTTCGAATCCCAGCACTACTTATACAATTAAGTGTCAGAGAAACAATGGCCAGATGAAAAAATAAATAAAATTGATTCTCTCTTTCCTCCCTGTCTATATCTATCTATCTATCTATTTACATAGATAGATAAATAAAATGGGTGAGTGGTGAGCACAGTGCTGCATGCCTGTAATCCTAGTGACTTGGGAGGCTGAGGCAGGAGAATTGCAAGTTTGAGGCCAGCCTTAGAAACTCCGACCTTGAGCAACTTAGAACCTGTCTCAAAAAAAAAAAAAGGGGGGCTCATGTAGCTCAGTGGTAAAGTGCAGGGCCCCTGAGTTCAATCTCTGACCAAAAATAAAATAAAAATTTCAGTATCAACAAGTGTTGGCAAGGATGTAGAGAAATTGAAATCCTCATATATTGCTGATGGGAACATAAAATAGTGTAGCCACTTAGGAAAACATTTTTGGAATTCTTTAGAATGTTAAACATAGATTTATTATATTTACCAGATATTTGGTTCATAGGTATCTACCCAAGAGAAATGAGAACATGTCTACAAAAACATTGTATGTCCAATTAATTATAAAAATGCACTGTACCCCTAAAATGGAATATTATTCAGCAATAAAGATGAATAAAAAAAGGAATTGAGCAGTGGTGGCTCAATGGTCGAGTGCTTGCCTGGCATGCACAAGAACCCAGTTTCGAACCCCAGCACCACATACACAATTAAGTGTTGGAAAATAACAACAGGCTGGAGCAGTGGCTCTGTGGTAAAGGGCTTGCCTGGCATGTGTGAAGACCCAGATTCAAACCACAGCACACATACACCACTAAGTGTCGGAGGAAACAAAGGCCAAATGAAAAAATAAAGCTGATTCGCTCTTTCACCTCTGTCTCTCTCTCTATAAAAACAAGACAAGGGGCTGGAGCGGAGGCTTGGCGGTTATGGTGCTTGCCTGGCACCATGTACATAACAAAGTGCAACAAAAGCCACATGAGAAACTAAGGTTGATTCTGTGTCTCGCTCACTGTCCCTGCTTCTTTAAAAAAAAAAAAAAAAAGATAACAATAAATAAAATTGAGTCTCTCTTAAAAAAAAAAAAAGAACTGTTCCCAAAAAAATGAAAAGGAATAGAGGTGTGGCTCAGTGGTAAAGTGATCCTATGTTCAGTACCCAAAACCAAAACAATACACACACACACACACACACGTGTGTACACATATGAATTACTGATATTCTACAACATGATGAACCTCATCACCACTATGCCAGTTTAAAAAGACCATATGTTATAAAATTGCATTTATATCAAATGTCCAGAAAGTTGCCTTTCTATAATCTATAAATAGTAGATTAGAGGAAAATAGATTAGTAGTTGCTTGGGACTGGGTATGAGAATGGGAAGTGACTTCATTAGGTTTCTTCTTGGGAATGATGAAAATGTGAGATTGTGATAATAGCTGCACTATGTATTTACTAATCATGTATTATACACTTAAAATAGATGAATTTTAAAGTGTTTAAATTATGCCTGTCAAGGTTAGGATTCTGACTGCTACTTACTCGCAGTTCTGCTGCTATAATAAGCAGCCTCCAAATCTCAGTGGCTTAAAACAACAAACGTTCTTCACTCACATTACATGTCGGGGACTCTGGGTCCTTTGCTATAGTTTTCTTCATCCTGGGTTCTCATTCTGGGACACAGGCCAGTGTTCTGGCAGAGGGAAGGAACAAGAGGCTCATTCACACAAGCAGTAGGCCTTTACAAAAAAATGTATTGCTACATTATAGTTGTCATAATGAAGGGATTTGTTATACATTCATACATGCACACACTATAACAGTATGTTTTGTCCCAGTTCCCTCCTTAGCACCCCCACCACCACCCCTCCCTGGTCCCTTTCCTCTACAAGCAGTAGGTCTTAAAGTTCCTGGCAGAACTGGTGTAGATTGTGCTCACTCGCCCTCAGTTGGCGTGGCTAACAAAACTGTGTGCTCAGCCTGTGCAGACACCACAGCCACTTGACCATGGGCAGGGCTGTGCATCTGATCCACTTACCGGGAAGGGAGTCATAAAATAACCCACCGAAATGACCTTGTTTGACCTCTCTAGGCCTGTTTCCTCATCTGCAAAATGGGGAGAGAATAGTGTCTATTCCATGTTATTTGTGGGGTTGTTGGGATCAATTAGTGTGAGCATGAAAAATGGACCTGGTACATGGTTTAAGCCTTAGCATTGCTGCTGTTATCATCTGCCAAACATTTTAACCTTCAAGGCCCTATTCAAATGCATCCTGTTTGTGATTCCTGCTCTGGATTCCCTCATAAACTCCCTTCCCCCATAAAACTTGTAAGTTCTGCTGCAGAAGTTCATGGGTTTGGGGTTACGTGGGTTAGCATATTTGATGTTGCCCCTGCCACTCAGCAGCTGTGTGACTCAGGTAAGTTTATGCTCTGTGTGCTTCAGCTTTTATGGCTTTAAATGGGGTCTTACCTGCTTCTAAAGGTCATAAAAAAAATTATATCAGGGGCTGGAGTGGTGGCTCAGTGGTTACAATGCTTGCCCGGCATGTGCAAGTACGTGGGTTCAAACTCCAGCACCATGTACACCATGAAGTGTTGGAGCAACAAAAGCCACATGAAGAACTAAATAAAATTGATTCTCTCTCTCTCTTACTGTCCCTGTCTTAAAAAAAAAAAAAGGATTATATGAGATAATGTATTATAAAGCCTGTCCCTGGCAAGAATCAATAATCAATAATTGATCATTAAGCCATGTAAGGGAGAACGCTTGCACTTCCAGCTACTTAAACTGAGGCAGGATGATTCCTTGAATCCAGGAGTTTGAGACCAGCCTGGGCAATACAGACTGTCTCGAAAAAGAAAAATGATCAGCCATTATTTTTGGTTATTATGTAATAATCCTTATATTGCCTGTAAAAAATGTTTAAAAGTTCACATTAGGGCAATTAACTTACACTTGGGAGGCTCAAGCAGGAGGATCCCAACCTTGAAGGGCAGCCTGAGCAACTTATACCCTGTCTCAAAAAAAAAGTAATTCAGTGTGCAGCACTTGCATAACATGTATGAAGCCCTTTGTTTGGATTTACTGCCAGAACTGCCCGCCCAAAAAAAGCCCAAAATGTTCTCTAGTGCAGGGAAAGGGAATTAACTTCTCATATCCCTGTTCTCTGATATGTGGTAGGAACTTGAATACGAATGCCACACTGATACACTGATATTTTTTTTTTTTTAAAGTGAGAAGGACAGTGAGAGACAGAGAGAAACAACTTTATTTAGTTTTTCACATGGCCTTAGTTGCTCCAACACTTAGTTGTGTATGTGGTACTGGGGTTTGAACCTAGGTCCTCATGCTTGCCAGGCAAGCGCCGAAACTGCTGAGCCACCGCTCCAGCCCCGATTTTTTTTTTCTTTTTTTTTAAAGAGAGGGAGTAAGGGGCTGGAGCTGTGGCTCAGTGGTTGCGGTGCTTGTCTGGCATGCACAAGTACACGGGTTCAAACCCCAGCACCCACGTACACAACTAAGTGTCGGAGCAACGAAAGCCATGTGAAAAACTCAATAAAAATCGACTCTCTCTCTCTCTCTCTCTCTCACTGTCCTTCTCTCTTTAAAAAAAAAAACGGGAGTAAGAGGAAAAAATCAACTTTATTTTTTCATCTGACCTTTGTTTCTCCAACACTTAGTGGTGTGTGTGGTGCTGGGGTTTTAACATGTGTCCTTGTGCATGCCCAGCAAGCTCAGCAATCATTGAGCCACTGCTCCAGCCCACAACATTGAGATTTTAAAGCTTTTTTTAGGGACTATATTATGAATATTAGAGTGGCTCCCACTTATTGGAATAGAGGCATTTTATGTATTTACTTCTGATTTTAATTTGTTTCAAAAGCCACAAAGAGCCAGGTGTGGTGGTGCATGTCTGTAATCCTAATGACTCTGGAGGCTGAAGCAGGAGGATCACAAGATCAAAGCCAGTCTCAGCAACTTACAAAGACCCTATCTCAAAATAAAGTATGGAAAGGGCTGGGCGGCTGGAACAGTGGCTCAGCAGTTATATGCTTGCCTGACATGTGCAAGGACCTGGGTTCAAACCTCAGCACCACATACACAATGAAGTGTCAGAGCAATGAAGCCAACAAGAAAACCTAAATAAAATTGATATTCTTTCTCTCCTCCTTCCCCTCTCACTGTCCCTCTCTCTTAAAAAAAAAAAAAAAAAAAAAAAAGGTGTCTCGGGATGTGACTCAGTGTTTAAGCACCCTGGGTAAAGTACCTGGTACCAAAAAAAAAAAAGTCATAGTGGTGTTTTTGGTTGCAGCCTGGGTCTTGACTACTTCTTCTCCACCTCCCCCTCCTCCCCCTCCTCCCTTTCTTCTTCTTCTTTTTGAAAGAGAGGGACAGTGAGAGAAAAAGAGAATCAATTTTGTTTAGTTTTTCATGTGACTCTCCTTGCTCTGAGACTTTGTTGTGTGTTCATGGAACTCTGGTCCCTACACATGCTGGGCAACCGCAGTAACCGCTGAGCCACCTCTCCAGCCCCCCAGGTCTTGACTTCTAAGTCAGGGTTCCTTGAGTTAAGATAATGCTCCCAGTCACAGATTGCTGTTTGTGTCAGCACTAGAATTTGAGCCCGAGTCTGACTCTGCAGCAGCCTTTTCCACTTTATCATGTTGCCAACTGCTGTCACTTACACTTAATTCATGGTGACCATGAGCCCAAGCACGAGTGATTGCCGCGCGGCCCCTTATCATGATGAAACGCCCTGGCCCATGACAGGCCAGGCAGCTGGGAAGTGGGCTGGAACCTGGAGTCTTGGGTCCCAGACTGACAGACGCCACCTGGCCGGTTCTGAAGGACCTTGGGCACATCTCATCCCCTTTCTATAGGAACACTTGTATATCTGTAAATGCACCATTCTGTTATTTAAGATTAGGATTGAGAATAGATTTAGGAATAGGTCCAGGGTAGAAGCTGAAGTACTGGGGGTAATTTTCATTTCTTGATGATTTTCAGGTTCCATAAGTTTGTTTTTTTAAAGAGAGAAGGACAGTGAGAGAGAGAGAGAATCAATTTTTATTGAGTTTCTTCACATGCGTTCGTTGCTCTGACAATTGTGTACGTGGTGCTGGGGTTTGAACCTGTGTACTTGCACATGCTGAGCAAGCGCCGTAACCACTGAACCACCACTCCAGCCCTGTTCCGTAAGTTTTTGAAAGAGAGACAGTTAGAAAGAATCAATTTTACTTAGTTTTTCATGTGGCTTTCGTTGTTCTGACACTTTGTTGTATACATGGTGCTGTGGTTTGAACCCGCATTCTGGTGCATGCCAGGCAAGCACTATAATCACTGAGCCACCGCTCCAGCCCTCCGTTAGTTTTTAATTTTTTTGGATTTATGTTTCTTATAGGGTACAATCTGAGTCAGTTAGGGCTAAATGGAGCTGTTCCATCTGAATTATTATATGTAAAAAGTAAAATCAAGTATCTATAATTTACTGAAGTGCCTGAAAATAAGATGGATTGATAGATGGTTAAAGGGATAGATAGGGGCTGGAATGGTGACTTGGTGGTTATGGCACTTGCCTGGCACATGTGAGGAGATGGGTTTGAACCCCAGTACCACGTACACAGTGAAGTGTCAGAGCAATGAAGGCCACATGAAAAACTAAATAAAATTGATTCTGTCTTTCTTTCTCACTGTCCCTCTCTCTTAAAAAAAAAAAAAAAAGGATAGTTCAGATACACGAGGTACGTATTTGTAGAGTTCAGGTACATGCTTGGTCACTGTGTGGCTCTTTCAATTTTTCTGTTTGCTTTTGTAATAAAATATTGAGAGAGAATCCCTAAGATCATGGCCATTTCATTCTGCTCCACGATGAGGAGGCATTCTATAACAGATTTAGCAGGGACCCATGGGCCTCATTTCACCAGAGGTTCACAGGGCTCTGATGGGTCCTCCTTGTGTGGTGGGTTGTTCCCTGTGCTTCAAAGCACAAAAGTACTTGACCAAGTGCTCGCCAGTCTTGGAGGCTCTTGTTTTTGGAGGAGAGTGTTCAGCTATTGCTGAGGATCAGTCCTCTGCAAACACAGGTTTGGTGGAGTGGTTAGATGGGGTATGTGTGTGTAACAGGGGGGACAGCAATTTACTTAACAGTCTGGCTAAATCCCTATCTTGAGGTTGTTTCAGGCTCCTTATCCTCTCTGGAGAGAAGACTGAGCCCCGGCTCAGGAGGACTCTTAGCTAGGTTGTTGTGAGCTAACTTTAGAACCACATTCTTTTTAGGAACTTGGCAGTTAAAAAAAAAAAAAAAAAAAAAGGAGTGGGGGTGGGGTGAGGCACAGTGGCACATACCTGTAATCCCAGCTGCTCTGGGAACTGAGACAGGAGGACTGCAATTTCAAGACCAGCAAATTTAGCAAGACCCTAAGCAACTTAGTGAGACCCTGTCTCAAAAAATCAGGGGCTGAAGTGGTGGTTTGGCGATTAAACAAATATGCAGCGACCCAGGTTCAAACCTCAGCACCATGTATACAATGAAGTATCAGAGCGAGAAAGCCACATGAAAATCTAAATAAAACTGATTCTCTCTGTCCCTCTCTCTTTGTTTTTTTGTTTTTGTTTTTGTTTTTTTTAATAAAAAAAGGTTGGGACTCAATCCTGCGGGGTCATAATATGCTGAATTAGAAAACTAAAAATATGCCGGCTGCAGTGGCTCACACCTGTAATCCTAGTGACTGGGAGGCCGAGGCAGAAGGATTGCAAATTCGAGGCCAGCATGGGCAACTTAGTAACTCACCATCTCAAAATTAAAAAAAGGGCTGGGACTGTAACTCCGTGGTAGAGATTTCCTGGTTTCAATCCCCAGTACTGAAAAAAGAAAACAATAAAAAAAGTAAACTAAACTAAAAAACTGAATAGGACTATGGGTGTAGCTCAGTGGTAGAACATTTGCCTAGCATGCTTGAGGCCCTGCATTGATCCTCAGCCTTGCACAAATAAAAAGAGAAAATGTGTAGACTATATTTGTTAAGAGAAAAAGAGGAAGTGGAGAGAGAGAAAAAAACTAATGATAGGGCAGTGAGATCGTTTCTGAGGTGACAGGTGATGTTATTTCTTTCTTTTGTTTATTTTCTTTTTTTTTTTTTTTTTTTTTTTTTTTGTATTAGGGGGGACACCAGGACCTCGCCCACACTGGGCGACCTCTGTACCACTTAGCTACATCCCTAGCCTTTTTTATTTTTTATTTTAAGACAGGGTCTGTCTAAATTGCCCAATCTGGCCTCAAACTTTCAATCTTCCTGCCTTGGTGTCCAGAGTAACTGGGATTATAGGTGTGGACCATGATTGAGTAGCAGATGATTGACTAGGAGAGTGACTGATGTAAGAGTGGGCAAGGGATGAAAGGAGGATTCACCACACTGCTGTCTACTGTTGCTCCTAATTTAAAAATTGGCAAGCATGTTCTTTCTTTTTTTTTTTTTTTTTTGGTCCTGGGGGTTCAACCCAGGGATGCATAATCCCAGCCAGCCCTTTTTAAAAAAAAAATTTTTTTTTAAAGAAAGAGGGACAGGGCTAGAGCGGTGGCTCAGTGATTATAGTGCTTGCCTGGCGTGCACAGGTATGCGAGTTCAAACCCTAGCACCACACACACAACAAAGTGTCAGAGGAACGAAAGTCACATGAAAAACTAAATAAAAATTGCTTTTCTTTCTCTTTCTCTCTCTCTCACTGTCCCTCTTTCTTTAAAAAGAAAAAAAGAGACAGAGACAGAGAATCAATTTAGTTTTTTCATGTGACTTTCGTTCCTCTGACACTTTGTTGTGTGTGTGGTGCTGGGGTTTGAAATGGCATACCTGTGCATGCCAGGCAAGCGCCGTAACCGCCAAGCCACAGCTCCAGGCCCCCCCTCCTTTTTTTTTTTTAATTTTGAGACAGGGTCTAAGTTACTTAGGTCCTCATTAAGTTCCTGAGGCTGGTCTTGAACTTGCAATCCTTCTGACTGTCTGGGCAGAGGGTGAGGCTCAGGAAACAGATTTGAGATCCCAGCACGTGGAAAAAGATGCAAGGCACAGTTGGGATAGTAGATGTGTATATTTGGGGTGCTAATAACCCATCCAGCTCCACTGTCAGCCGCCAGCCAGTTCCATTTTGCTCCCCCAGAGCATTTTTATAGGGACTTTTTATATACACTCCAAACAAGCAAGGCACCTTGTGAAAGGTTATATCGGTGGGCACATTCTCACAAGTTATTGCTTATGGCCTTGAGTATATACATGGAATCAAAGTATGTCTGGCCTTGATTAACTATGAGATAGCCAGTTCCTATCCCTGACTCCACACTAAAAGCATAACAGAAAAGCAACCCTCTTAAAGTCTCCACAAGAAAGCCTAACTATAGCCATTTTGGACCTGTCCTAACACTCAGCCTGTGCAGTTGTTTGGATTACAGATGTGTACCACTGTTCTGGTTTAAATACATTTTTTTCTTTATAGAATACAAACTTCCATTTTAGTCCAAAATTCAATCCTGCACACAGGCATATAATCCTTTTTTTTTTTTTAAAGAGAGAGAAGGACTGAAAGAGAGAGAGAGAAAGAATCAATTTTGTTTAGTTTTTCATGTGGCTTTCATTGCTCCAACACTTCATTGTGTATGTGATGCTGGGGTTCAAACCCGCATCCTCGAGCATGCCAGGCAAGTGCTGTAACCGCTGAGCCACCACTCCAACCCCCAGGGGATATAATCTGAACGCTCACTTTGGGCAGAGGCTAACTATCCCTGTATTTTTTTTTTTTTTTTTTTTGTATCAGGGATTGAAGCCAGGTTGGCTTAACCACTAAGCCACATCCTCAGCCCCCCTCTTTTTTTAATGTTTTATTTTGAGATGGTGTCTTCCTATGTCCTTTAGGCCTTGCTAAATTGCTGAGGTTGCCCTCTAACTTGGAATCCACCTGCCTCAGCCTCCCAAGTTGCTGGCATTATAGGTATGTGCTACCTGACTGGACTGTCCCTGTATTTTTATTATTTATTTATTTATTTATTTATTTATTAAAAAGAAAGAGGGAGGTAGGAAGGGTGAACGAGGGAATCAATTTTTATTTATTCATCTGGTCTTTGTTTCTCTAACACTTAAATGTGTATGTGGTACTGGAGTTCAACCCAGGTCCTTGCTCATGCCAGGCAATCACTCTAACCACCAAGCCATTGCTCCAGCCCCTGTTCTGGTATTTTTTTTTTTAATATGTTGAATCCTTTTCTTTCTTCCTTTTTTTTTAAAGAGGGATAGAGAAGAGAGAGAGAGAGAGAGAGAGAGAGAGAGAGAAAATTTTACTTAGTTTTTCATGAGGCTTTCTTTGCTCTGAGATTTTATTGTGTATGTGGTGCTGGGGTTCAAACCCACATAGTCGCGCATGCCTGGCAAGCACCATAACCTCTGAACCACTGCTCCAGCCCCTGTCCTGGTATTTTTAATGTCATTGCCACAAGGAAGTTTGGGGAGGTACCTCAGTGTCTGGAAATCAGGTATGGCCTTTTTAAAAATTTTTATATATTTTTTAAATTTTGAAACAGGCTCTGGCTAAATTGTTGAGACTGGCCTAAATTTGCAATTCTCCTGCCTCATCATCTGGAGTGCTTGAATTACAGGTGTGTGCCACCTAGCCTGGCCCTGAATATGACTCTTTGAAGAATGCATAGGAGGGTCATAGGGGTCAGAAGCAGCCGGAAGGGCCACTTCCTATTCTGCCTTGCATTATGATTCTACCTGCATAGTACCTGCCCCACCCCTGGTGCCTTTGAGGGCAGTACCAGGGTCAGTTTCATCCTGGGAGCCCTCATGTGGATATATGGGCAGGGTGGGGTCAGCAAGGCTGACCCCTAACTCTTGGAGAGGTCAGGGTGTCTCCTGGCAGATGCAAGTGGACTGGACTGCCTTGCCCTGGGCAGCACTTCAGTCGTGGCACAGGCTCGTCCTCCCCTTCCGTGAGGGGTAAGGCCAGCCTCATCTTCAGGAAGGTGGAATGTGAGGTTACTTGGTGTGCTCAGTCAGCACATGACAGTGTGGTCACTCAACATCACATTGCATGTCAACCTGCTCCATGCCTCGGAGGGCTACCTGCCAATTGGCCATTGGAAAAACTTGCCCACATTTCTCCTAAGGTAGGATAGAAGACATAAGGATAGGTAGAAAAGAAACCAACAAGGAAGGAAGAGGGACTGCAACTTTAAATCGAAAAACTCCTTAAATGTCATCTTCACCCCCAGGCCTGTTTTCCTCCAGGCCTAAATTCTTCAAACTCCCAATAAATCTTAAGAGTGTTGTAAACCCAGTTAATTAGTGCCTATATACCTTGTTTGCTTACAGACAAGATGCATTTTTAGACTAATTTTTAAAAAAGCCTAGAGAGAAATATTGTTAGAGACCCATGACATGCGTACTAGTGCATGTACTGCCAACTAGATAACATTAACCTGAAGATGCTGAGAGGAATCAGACCACTGTGGACCACTATGCTCCACCATCAAAGAAATTAAGGATATGTTTCTCATATTTAGCATTTACAAAGTTTTCTATAAAAAAAAAAGAGCCCAGGGGCTGGAGTGGTGGTTCAGCAGTTATTGCGCTTGCCTGGCATGCACAAGCACGAGGACTTGAGTTCAAACACCAGCACCACATACACAACTAAGTGTTGGAGCAATGAAAACCAGATAAAAATCTAAATAAAGTTGTTTCTCTCTCACTGTCTCTTTAAAGAGAGAGCGCAGGGAGAGAGAAAGAATTTTTATTTAGTTTCTGCCCTTTTGTTTGCTTCTTGAATAAATCTTGCTTTCCTGAATAAACAAATTCTTCAGGCTGGTTTTGACATCCTGAAATTCCTTTCTGTGGTGTTCAGTCAAGAACCTGCCAATACTGAATTGATGTCCCCTTTTCCTTCCTGAGGCTCTCCTTACCCATCCAGCGACACTCCCACCCACAGACAACCACCAACCACAGTCACTACCACCTTAGACCCTTCTCCTTGCATTGTGTTTAGCAAAAAATGGGATTGTACTCTTAAAGCTTGTTTTGAACCTTCTTTCCAGAACATTTTCACCGTCATTAAATAGTAAGAAAACATTATTTTATGTTTGGGTACTGGGGATTGAACCCAGGGGGTTTTACTACTGAGCTACATTGCCAGCTTTTTTTTTTTTTAAGGGGGAGAGTGAGAGAAAGAAAATTAATTTTATTTTTTCATCTGGTCTTTGTTTCTCGGACACTTAGTTGTGTATGTCGTCCTGGGGGTCACTTGGGTCCTCCGGCTTAGCGAGGCAAGCGGTCCAATCGCTGAGCCACCACTCCAGCCTCTCATCAGCCTTTGTAAAAAATGTATTTTGAAACAGTCTCGCTAAATTGCTGAGGCTGGCCTCGACCTTGAGACCTTGAGTTCCTTCTGCCTGACAAGTAGCTGGGATTACAGGCATGCGTCATTGCGCTCATCTTAAAACATTCTTTTATTTAGTTACTTATTTTTTTTAAAGAAAGGGGACAGTGAGAGAGAAGTTTTTCATGTGACCTTCATTCCTTGGACCCCTCGTTGTGTACGTGGTGCTGGGGTTCGAACTCGCGGATGCCACGCACGCGCCCCAGGCCGAGCCACCGCTCCAGCCCCTTACAACATTCTTTTAGAGGACTGCAGGGAAACTTGTTTACGCACACTATCCAACCACTTGCATCTAACGTATCTCAGCAGCTCCCCGCCGACCCTCGTGGGTGCTAACAGTGGAACCCAGGGTCCGGAACGTGAGCGGCAAGAGCGCCACCACTGAGCCACTCCCAGCGCTGCTTCCAGTTGTCTTGCAGCAGAGAACGCGAGCATCCCGTGCACGTCCCCGGGTCCGGGAACGCCGTCAAGGCCCGGGTGCGCTCCTGCGCCCGGTACCCCTTCCCGCACAGCGGCTGCCCGAGGCTGCGCGGCAGGTGGCCGCCAGGGGCCGCGCAGGAGCCGGACGAAGCCACCGCGCATGCGCGCGCCGCCGGGCGCACGTGTGGAGGGCGGTGGGCGGGAGGGGAAAGGTGAGAGGTGAAGGGGCGGGAGTTGCGCGGGAGCCACGCACCGGACCGTGGGACGGGAGCGCGCACGCCGTGCGGCTGCCGCCGGGAGCTGCCTCCGCCACAGGTACAGCCTCGCCCGTGTTCGCGGCGCTTGCCTGCTTTGGGCCCGGCCGCCGGGGAGTGGCCCGCAGCCGCGCGGGCCTCGGACAGCAGCCCGCGGGCGCTGCCGGTCTTGGCCACCCGCTCTCGTACCGCTCTGCTGAGCTCCGCCGGCTCCCGAAGCCCCGGGTCCCGCCCCACCCGAACTGGGCACCCGGCCCCGCATCTTCGGCTCCGAGCCTGCCGCGGGGCTGCTGGGGTTTCCGGAGCGCGGGGAAGCGTGTTGGCTGCTCTCTGGGAGGGTCTGAGAGGCAGCTAGCTGGTTTGCTCGGTTTCTAGTTTTCTGTGGCTCTTGCACCTAAACTTTGTTCACTGCCGTTGTTTCTGTTGACTTCCAGGTGGGTTTTTCCACCCTCAGAAGTGCTGGGTTGTAATGTCACGCCAGCGCCAGCTGCAGGGAGCCTGGGTTCCAACCGCGCGTGCATCGCAGCTGGAAGTGATGGAGCGGCCTCGAGTCCCCTGTGCCGGCAGTCTATCCCTAGTTCCCTCACTGCACCCCTTCCTGCCGTGGCAGGCAAAGTGTGCGACTAACCCTTCTGGCGATTTTGTAATAATTCTCGTGAAGTGAACGTAGCCTTCTTTAGTGTGTTGTCTCTGAGTATGTTTCTCTCGTTGATCAGAGGTTTTGTGGAGTTTGGTATTATGCAGGGTCCTTATTGGTGTGCTGCCATCTCAGGGTGTTGTGCTGAAGAGTGAAGGTTTTGTTAAGGAGTCAAGATTGCGTGTACTTACTTGGTGTTTAATGCATTTCAGGTGTTCCTAAGTGAGGCTTAATTGAAAATGGTATCTTTTTAACTATGTGTTAATATAGTTTAGATTTTAAATTTTCTACCTATTTGCAGCATTCCTACTGGCCGCATGATGTAAAAAAAATACAAACATCAATATCTCCATATTCCTGATTTCGGTCAGAAATTGAAATGGTAAGAATTAGATTTCATTTATTATAGACTAATCTGGTATTGGAGTGCTGCTTTCTTTGTTACTGTGACAAAAACAGCAACTCTTTGGAGGCTTCCTTGTATTTCACAATCACCAGTATAGTACTCCTCCAGTCTGCCTTAGTTTACTGTCATGAGTTGCATAAAAAGTTTAATCCTGGCTTATGATAAAACAAAGGCTTGAAGGTTGTAATTTGCCAGACGGTCATGTGAGCAAATTAACTGTCCAGTTGGGGAGGAACTGTGCCTCCTGGACATCAGTACACATGTATTACTAAAGTTGGTGATAGACTTTAGGGATGCCAGCGTCCAGCCATGCACATGAATGTGTCCCAGGAACCCTGGATGATTCATGTGCTGTTTGTGTACTCACATCATGGGTGGCCATTTGCTGGCCATCAGTCTTAGTTTTACTGACTTGGGCAGATACTATATATACGGTTTGTACCATTACTCCCTTTGAATAGATGGGAATGGTTTCTCAAGGTCACCCAACTTGCTAATGATGGATCAGGCCTTCAGACCTTGTCTGGTGGACTTGTAACGCACTGCCTTCCTGCACATTGGCTAAAGAAACAAAGTGTACTACTCAGGAGGCTAAGACAGGAGGAACCTAAGTTCAAAGCCAGACTGGGCCACTTAACAAGCCCCTGTCTTTTTTTTTTTTTTTTTTCTTTTTTTTTTAAGAGAAAGAATGGCACAGAGAGAATCAGTTTTTTAAAAAATTTTCTTTTTTTCTTTTTTGTTACTCTGATACTTAGTTGTGTATGTGGTGCTGGGGTTTGATCCTGGGTCCCCCACATGCAAGCACGTGCTGAAACCACTGAGGCACTGCTCCAGCCCCAACAAGACTATCTTTTTTTCCCCCCAAAGAAAGGGGGAGAGTGTGAGAGAGAGAATCAATTTTATTTAGTTTCTCATTGCTCTGACACTTAGTCCTGTATGTGGTGCTGGGGTTTGAACCGGGTCTTCGCTCATGCCAGGCAAGCAATGCAAGCTCTGTAACCTTAGAGCCACTGCTCCAGCCCCAGCAAGACCCTATCTTTAAAAAACAAAAAAACAAAAAACTAAAAATAAAGGGCCGGGGTTGTAGCACAGTGGTAAAAGCAACCTGTGTTCAATCCCCAGTACAAAAAAAAAAAAAACAACAAAAAAACAAAAAAAACCCAAAAACAAAAACTGGAAACAAGAAAGATTCATGTGACTTCTTGTAGCATCTGCCACCTGAATTAACATTTCTGGGTGATATTTTTTGAGTGCTTGTTCTGTCTGGGTACTGTGCTGTGTGCTGTAATGTTAGCTTATCTTACTTAATTCTCATAATAAACAGATGATGATACTATTGTCCTTTTACTGCTGAGTTCTAGAGAAGTTATCTGGCCCTGGCTCACTGGCCAGTTAGGAGCTGGTCCTTGGTACAGACCTGGGTTTGTCTGACAGGAGTCTATGCTGTTGGACCTGCCAGCTTCAGTCTTCTGTTGCTGCATTGGCAGATGAGAGGCTGTGGAAAAAGGTGGTGGGTGGAAGGAGGGAGCCAGTGTCACAGCTTGAGTCAGACATGGTAGAACTCAGATGGGAGGCAGCAATTTGGCCCATGCATTTGACAGCTTCCACTTGAACTTTAGGGGCCGTTCCTGGGAATGCTTGTAGGGTTGCAGGGTCTTACATAAGCTTTGCAGTAGAATCCAAAGAGGGTGTGTATGCAAGCATCAGGGATATGTGTGGGTCTCAAGAAAAAAACAACTGATGTTTGCAGGCTGGAGTGGTGGCTCAGCAGTTATGGCGTTTGCCTAGCACAGGAAAGGACCCAAGTTCCAACCCCAGCACCACATATGCAATGAAGTATCTGAGCAATAAAACCCACATGTAACACTAAATAAAATTGATTGTTTCTTTAAAACAAAACAAACCTGATCTTTGTGTTATTTGAGCCTTATTTAATTTTTATTATGTGTTTTATAATGTACAGTATATTATCACCATAGGACTTGTATATAATTTAATTTGTATGTAAACATATATTGAGGGCTTGTATTTGAATTAGTTTTTGTTCATTTGTTTGTTTGCCCAGGCTGGCCCTGAACTCTTGGGCTGAAGAGATCCTCTTGCCTCAGCCTCCTGAGTAGCTGGGATGATTGGCACATGTCACCCACCCCCTAACTTGAAATTTTGTTGTTGGGAGTTCATGATCAAAATATTTGGAAACTACTGGTTTCTTTAATGTTTACCGTTTTCTTTTCTTTTATGGGGATTGAACCCAGGTCTGTTGTATTCTAGACAAGTGCTCTACCACTGAGCTACATCCCCAGGCTCTTTTTAAGTTTTATTGTGAGACAAGGTCTTGCTAAGTTGCCCAGTCTGGCTTGAACTTGTGATCCTCCTGCTTTAGCCTCCTGACTAGCTGGGATTACAGGTGTGCAAAATTACCCTTACTGATACTTAGCATTTTCTGAAAGTATACAGTATGTGAGGCATTGTCCTCACCAGTGTTGTTTTTTTTTTCTTTCTTTTTTTTTTTTTTTAAGAGAAAGGGACAGTGAGAAAGAGAATCAATTTTTTTTTTAGTTTAATTTTTCATGTGGCTTTTATTGCTCCGACACTGTTGTGTAGGTGGTGCTGGGGTTTGAACTCAGGTCCTTGTGCATGCCAGGCAAGCTCTGTAACCTCAGCCACTGCACCAGCCCCAGTTGTTCTTGAGTAAGAGTCTCTTAAAGTTCAGTGTAATTCCACATGAGAGACAATGGGTGTTCATATTGTAATAACTAATTACAATTTATTTTTTAAAATTGCAGTCACAATGTGAAAGAGGATCTGTTATTTCAGTAGTCAGTGTTTCAAATTTAGTTCCAGTCCTAAATTTGAAACTGGTGATTGATATGGCCCCTTAGACAAGACTGGAAGGTTAACTTTAAATTTGTTGAACTTTAAATTGGAGGACAGATGGACTAAATCAGTTCACATAAATATGACAGTTCTAACAGTTCAGTTTGTTCTGTTCTTCATCTATTTTCAAGTAATCTAAATATCGAAATTCCAAATACATTGATTATCATTTTTACAACAAAACCTCATTTTCTTCAGTTCCTGTGCAGTGATTGATACATTGTCTCGAAATGAGCAGTTCAGAATTCTACCTAATTTTTTTTAAGAGAAAGAATCAGTTTTATTTATTTGTTTTTCATCTGGTTTATGTTTTTCTGACACTTGGTTGTGGATGTGGTGCTGGGGTCAGAATGCAAGCCAGGCAAGTGCCTTACTGCTGAGCCACTGCTCCATCCCCAAGAATTCTACCTAATTTAAAAAAAATTTTTATCTCCTTCCAGTTTATCATCTCACAGTTGAATAGAATAGTTTTTGTTTCAGAGATTGAATAATACTTATTTTTATATTTTTTTAAAGAGAAGGACAGAGAGAGACAGAATCAGTTTTTTAAATTGAGTTTTTTACATGGCTTTCGTTGCTCTGACACTTAGTTGTATACATGGGTGCTGGGGTTTGAACCCGTGTACTTGCGTATGCTGGGCAAGCGCCGTAACCGCCGAGCCACCGCTCCAGTGCGTGATTGAATAATTATTAACAGAATGGGTTTTGAGGAAGAAATATGTTTTTCTAACTAGAGAAGCTACTTTTACTTGGAGGAGATGTTATTTTTCCCTACCAGAAGTTCTCAAACTTAAGTGTGAATCAGAGTCACCTGCATGGTTTCTTTATCCCCACCCTTAGAGTTGCCCATTCTGTAGGTCAGAGGTATGTCCAGAAATTTGAATTTCAAACTAATTTAAACTCAGAGCTTCTGCTGCTGCTGACCTGGGTGCAGCTTTGAGAGTTCCATAGAAAGGCACCAAACAAAGCCAGTGCTCACCTGTGCTTCCTGCTGAAGCCCAGCAGCGTCAGTCAGTTTACAGTTTGTTCTTATTTTTAAATCCTTTTTTTATTAGTTTTAGATAATGTCATAATAAGATTGCATTCTCATTTATAGATGTATTTCCGCTTTTCCCTTTTCAATCACATATTTCTAAATTTCTCAAGAAATTCGAGTATTTATTTTTTTGTGGTATTGGGGATTGAACCCAGGGCCTCTCCTATTCTAGCAAGTACTTTACTGCTGAGCTACATCCCCAGTCCTTTTTTAAAATGTTATTTTGAGACAGGGTCTCTTACTAAATTGCCAGGCTCCTACCTCAGCCTCCCGAGTTCCTGGGATTACAGGCATATGCCATCATGCCTGGCAGTTTATTTATTTGATTGTGCTGGGGATTGAACTCAAGGTGTGCTGTATGCTAGGCAAGAACTCTACCACTGAACTACACCATCCGTCCTATTTATTTATGTTTTCAGTGCTGGGAATGGAAGGTAGGGCCTCATGAATGCTAAGTCCATGCTGTATAATGAACTACACCCGCAGTCCTAGTTTGTGTGTTCTTTAAATACAGTTATCCATGTTGAAGGAAAGGTAACAGACACACATGCATTAACACACACATGCAAACCAGTTTAGATAGTCTGCAAGCTCCTAGGTAACCACTAGCACACTACTGCTTAGACTTCTCAGGCTGCTTTCTTGCCCACTCTTTCTTTGTATAATGGGATCATACAGTTTTATATCCATTTTCACATTATATTATAAAGATTTTCATGTAAAAAAAGCAATGCTTTTTAATTACCTAAAAAGAAATAAATCTCATTTATTTTCATGTTTTCCAACAATTTTCTCCTTTTTTTGTGTGTATCAAGGATAGAACCCAGAGGACTTACCCACTGAGCCACATCCCCCAGCCCTTTTTATTTAATAGATTAATTAAATTTTTTCAACAGAGAGTGAGAGACTCAATTTTATTTATTTTTTCATCTGGTTTTAGTGCTTCCGACACACAGTTGTGTATGTGGTGCCGGGGTTCCAACCCAGGTCCTTGCACATGCCAGGCAAGCGCTCTTCCACTGAACTACCGCTCCAGCCCCTTATTTTTTATTTTGAGACAGTTGCTTAGGGCCTTGCTAAGTTGCTTAGGCTAGCTTTGAACTTGTAATCCTCCTGTCTCAGCCTGCACCTCTGCTTCCAGTAAATTTCTACTTCGAGCAGCCTTGTGCAACCCAGTTTGCAACTTTGGGCTATGGGGATGGGTTGAATTTTTTTTTTTTTTTTTTAAAGAGGGAGAGCGAGAGAAAGCGAATCAACTTTATTTAGTTTTTCATCTGGTTGTTTTACTTCGACATTTAGTTGTGTATGTGGTCTTGGGGTTTGAACCTGGGTCCTCAAGTGTGCCAGGCAAGCCTGATACCGCTGAATCACCACTCCAGCCCCTTGGGTTGTATCTTTGAGAAGACTGTGATGTCATTCAGAATGTCTGGTACTTCCTGCTTTCATTATCTGCCCCAAGCTGGCCTACCCAACCCATCCTCCCTCTACCAAGGTCAAGTTCAAGCTGCCTCATCTCCGTGTTGTAAGCAGGTTAAGACCTGAGCTTTGGATCATTTGACAGTGATTTGCATTTGTCACTCACAATGACAATGACTAATAGAAGCACCATGACCTGCTTTTAAGGCCTGGGGATGTATCTCAGGGGTAGAGTGCTTGCCTAGCACGCTCAAGGCCCCGGCTCAATCCTCCCATGCTGCAAAAACAGAAAGCAAACAAAAACCTGCCTTTAATATTAAGACAACAGAGAATATTTCATTTCATATCTTTTTCAGGGAGGATAATCTTGAATTTTTAATCTCCCAAAAGCCATCCTGAGCCTAACTGTGAAAACGAACATACATGGAACCAGGCCCAGTGGTGCCCACTTGTAATTCCAGGGACTCTGGAGGCTGAGGCAGGAGGATCAAAAGTTCAAGGCCAGCCTCAGCAACTTAGCAAGGCCCTAAGCAGCCTAGTGAGAACTTGTCTCAAAATAAGACCTAAAAAAAGGGCTAGGGGAGCTGGAGCGGTGGCTCAGCAGTTAACGCATTTGCCTGGCATACACGGGGACATGGGTTCAAACTCCAGCCACAATGAAGTGTCGTAGCAATGAAAGCCACATGAAAAACTAAATAAAATTTATTCTCTGTTTCTCTCACTGTGCCTCTCTCTCTTTAATGAAAAGGAGGAGCGGGGCTAGGGATGTGGCTGGTTGCCCCCTGAGTTAAATCCCCAGTGCGGAAAAAAAGAACATGCGTAGTAGACCTGTGCTAGAAGTGGATCAGTGCACCTCTTTTAGATCTGTAATGTTTTGCTTTTGGGTAAAGCTGGATCATGAGAAGTGTAATTCTGGACCCTCTTCCAGCTGCTTTTGCTCAGCTCACTTTGTATGGTCCCATCAGCTTGCGTTATGGTCTTTATAAAACACAAATGCCTGGAATAGTTGTGCCTGTTCTGAGTCACTGGTTTGATTTTTGTCACTGTGAACTGTGTCAGTGTTCCTTCTTTGCCTTGGCTACTAGGGAGCTCAGGTGGATTTGTAGTCTAGGTCCTGTAGCTTGCACATTCTGTGTTAACTGTTCTGTTCTGGTTTTTTTTTTTTTTTTTTTTTTTTTTTTTTTTTTGGTACCAGGGATTGAACCCAGGGGTGCTTATTCACCAAGCCTCATCCCTAGTCTTTCTTATTTTTTATTTAGAGATAGGGTCTCACTAAGGTACTTAGAGCCTTGCTAAGTTGCTGAGGCTACTTTGAACTTGGAATCCTCCTGGCTCAGCCTCCTGAGTAGCTGGAATGTGCCACTATGCCAGATTTGGGTTAATTTTAATGTATGATATAGTTACATTTTGTTGAAGAGACTGTCCTTTCTGCATCAATAGGTCTTGGCACCTTTATTGAAAATCAGTTAATCTGTTGTGAAGATTTATTTCTAGGTTCTCTATTCTGTTTCATCTGTCTGTATGTCTATCTTATGCCAGTTCCACTCTGCTTAGTAGTAAGTTTAGAAATCAGGAAGTATAAGCCCTTCAATTTAATGCTTCGTTTTCAAGATATGGAGAATGTTGTTTTGGCTCTTCAGGGTCTCTTGAGGTTCCATCTGAGTTTTAGAATGGGTTCCTCTGTTCCTGCAAAAATTTTGTTGGAGTTGTTAATAGGGGTTGCATTAAACCTCTCGATTGCTCTGTGTGATCTGTCATCTTAAGTACGTTACGTCTTCCAATTCACGAATATAGGCTTTTTTTCCCATTTGTCTGTAGTTTATTTCAGCAGTGTTTTGTATTTTCACTTTATTGTTTGCCCCCTCTCCTATTAAATTTATTCCTAAATATTTTACTCTTTTTTTTTTTTTAAGAGTGAGGGAGAGAGAAAAAATCAATTTAATTTCTTTTTCATCTGGATTTTGTTTCTCTGACACTTAGTTGTGTATGTGTTGTTGGGGTTTTAACCCGGGTCCTTGTGCATGCCAGGCAAGTGCTCTACTCCTGACCCTTAGCCACTGCTCCAGCCCTTATTTATATTTTATTCTTTTTTTTTTAGTCAACTTTATTTTATCGTCTGGACTTTTTTTTTCCTCTGAAACTTAACTGTGTATGTGGTGCTGAGGTTTGAACACGCTGAGGTTTGAACACGGGTCCTCACACGTTCCAGGCAAATGCTCCAACTCTGAGCCATGCTTTGGCCCTGAATTATCATTTCTTGATGATTTCAAGGTTCCTTCCCACTGAGGTTGGATCCTGGAGGAGGGTGGATGAGGGAAGGTCTGAGAAGTAATGGGGTCTAGATTTTGTAGGGATGGCAGGTAGCCTTGTAGTAAGTTTGAATTTTAATTTAAGTGTAATAGTCAACCATTGGAGTGGGGTTTTCTTTTCTTTTTCTTTCTTTCTTTTTTTTTTTTTTTTTTAAGAGAGAGGGACAGAGAGAGAAACTTATTTAGTTTTTCACATGGCTTTCATTGCTCTGACACTTTGCTGTATATATGGTGCTGGGGTTTGAACCCGCATCCTTATGGATGCCAAGACAAGTGCCATAACCAAGTGCCATAACCGCTGAGCCACAGCTCCAGCCCCCATTGCAGTGTTTTAAGCAGGTGGTGACATCAACGATTTATGGAGAATGGTGTGAGGCAGGAGAGTGGAGGCTGGTACCCCTGTCCATAAGACTAGTGGGCCAGAAGCCAGGGAGATGATGTGTGATCGGATTGGGATCTAGCTTAGCGGTATATCTGTTACAAGCAGCAGATTTAAATGTCAGCTCCTTTCCGGATTGTCTCCTAAACTTTTTTTTTTTTTTTTTTTTTAAAGAGAGAGGGACAGTGAGAGGAAGAGAGAGAGAGAGAATCAATTTTATTTTAGTTTTTCTTGTGGCCTTTGTTGCTCAGATACTTTTTTGTGTACGTGGTGCTGGAGTTTGAACTTGTGACCCTGCGCATGAGAGGCAAATGCCATAACCACTGAGCCACCACTCCAGCCTGTCTCCTAAACTTTTGACCTGAGCAATAAATAGAATGATTAGCGGTATGATTAACTGAGATGGCTGAGAGAAGAACAGGATTTGTAGGGGAAATCAAGAGTTTTGTATCGGTATCGTTAGATTTGAAATGCTTATTGTACATCTGAGTGGAGGTGCCAAGTAAAAACAGGAGTTTGGAGGAGGCATTTGTGGAAGAGGTTGGAGATGCTTGTATGAGAGTCATCAGCAAACAAAAGGGACTTGAGCCAGCAGGCTGCATGAGAAGCCCTGGGGAGAAGGGGCAGATGAGGAAGCCAGCCAGGAGCAGTCCCCAAGGAAGCAGCAAAGGAGGCTAAGAACCATCAGCTAGAAGGGAGTATACCAGGGGAACCTGATGAAGTTGAAGACCAAGCCAGGATGGTGGTGTAAACCTATAATCCCAGCAGCCAAAGAGGCTGAGGCAGGAGGATCACAAGTTCAGAGTCAGTCTCAGCAATTTAGCAAGGCCCTAAGCAACTTAGCGAGACCCTGTCTCACAATAAAGTATAAAAAGAGCTGGGGATGTGGCTTGGTGGTTAAGCACCCCTGAGTTCAATCCCCAGTACCCCCCCCCCAAAAAAAGTAAAGACATTAAAGACCAGTATTATTTTGGGATACTCTCTCATGGTTAGCCCTTTCAGTGGCTGCCTCTGAAAGTGAGTCTTCACACATTGTGACTTGGCACAGCCCAAGTTAGAAGGTTTTTGAGTCCAGCACACCAATCTTTGTAGAAGGAGTCTTGGTCTGGGCCTCGTGGGGAAAAGTGTGGGAGGCATGGGGACAAGAGACTTTGGTGGCAGGTGGGCATGAGAGGGCTGCAGGGGAGTTGCTGGAAGGGATCGGTGAAGTGCTGCTGGGGAGCCCTGGGGGCTCACAGACAGTCCCCAAGTAAAAGGGCCTGGGTGAGGCTCATTTCCTGGCTCTCTTCTGTGCTACTCTTCCTCTCACAGACAGCTGGCTCTTTGCCCTCTGTTTGGAATGGAACCATCTTCTATGCAGCATTTCTATTATGAGCTGTTGAAGTAGCAATAAAACAGACTCATCACATCTTCCCTTTTTGGGAACAGATTGTGAAAATTGTCAAGAACCTTGGTGCCTTCCTGCAAGAGCACACTCCTTGCAGGAAGTCAGGCAAGGGACCTCCAACCTCTGTGTCCTGAATGTGCCCACATGTGGCTGATCCAGGTCTTTCTTCTGCTAGCACTTGCTGGGGCCAAGGCTGAGGGCACAGTCTCCCTGGGTCATGGGTCTTAACCCTGTGCGGTGAGACCCGTAAGGGCCATTCCTCATGGGCTGCTGGGTTGTTTCTTTTCTTTTCTTTTCTTTTTTTTAACAGTGAGAGAGAGAGAGAGAGAGAGAATGAATTTTTATTGAGTTTTTCACGTGGCTTTCGCTGCTCTGACACTTAGTTGTGCATGTGGGTGCTGGGATTTGAACCCGTGTACTTGCACATGCTGGGCAAGCACTGTATCGCTGAGCCACCACTCCAGCCCCTGCTGGGTTGTTTCTAGCTTTAAAATGGATTCTTTGCTCAAATTCTTAGCAGTGGTCAGTTATCCCTTTGTCAGTCATTCCTGACTAGGTGAAGAGAGAGTAAAAATGTAGGTCATTGGCATTGCAGAAGAAAATCTTTTTTCCCCCCACAGAGAGAATCAATTTTTTTATTGAGTTTTTCACATGGCCCTCATTGCTCTGACCTTAGTTGTGTACATGATGCTGGGGTTTAAACCCATGTACTTGTGCATGCCAGGCAAGCACCATAACCGCGGAGCGACTGCTCCAGCCCAGAAGAAAACCTTTAATATATTTGTTGTTCAATTGTGAAGGGAGTTGGCATCATGTACATTGTTATTTATGACAGTCATTACAACCAGTAAATGTAATTAAGAACTTCTTCAATCTGAATATCTCTGTGCCTTCCCAACAATTATCTAAAATGTGGCAGTGGTCATCCTCTTGAATATATTTGTGCTTTGAATTCTCTGAAATCAGCTTTCATTCATTAACTGAAAGGCCTTTCGTTTTTTGGTACTGTTAAGTTGATCTTCAGGAGATTCTTCCAGCTTATGTGGTTAGTTCTGATGTTTAGAGAAGCAAAGTTTCCTACCCAGAACGTTGGTCACTTTGCAAAACAACTTCCAGAAAAACTCTCCTGAAGAGATGAATTGTTTGCACCCGTGGACAAGTTTAACAGTGAATAGATCCTGCTTCAGACAGGCCCTGGGTGCTCTAGGGGACACAAAGTGATTCACCTATGACCTTTTCCCCAGGGCGGCTGTCGTCCATTAGGGGAGGCCAGGGAGTCCATATGAACAGGGTGTGACAGCTGAAGAAGCTTTCATAGGAAAACTTGGCTCATTTTTTGTTTCAGGTCCCTTCTGGTCCCCCCACCCCACCCCCAGGGTGTCTAACTTGCTTATGGCCTCCATAAGTTACTGAGGCTGACTTTGAACTTATGATCCTCCTGCCTCAGCCTCCTGAGTTGCTGGGATTACATAAGTGCGCCACTGTGGCCCGCTTCTTGTTTAATTTTTACTTTTTAATACTGGAATTCATTCACAGGACACAAAATTGAAAGGGTACAACAAAGTATATGTGGGAAAGTTTCCCTTCCATCCTGCCGCTGGCTACCAGACGTGGGTTCAAACCCCAGCACCGTGTGCACAACAAAGTGTCGGAGTGACAAAAATCAGATGAAAAACTAAATAAAATTGATTCTTTCTGTCTCTCACCATCCCTCTCTCTCTTAAAACACAAAACCAAACAAAATAAAACAAAAGCAAAATAAAAAAATAAAGCAAAACAAAAATACACATAGAGTTTCCTCATTGTTACAAGTGAATAATATTCTGACGCACCTAAATCTATTTAGCTAGAGCTGAATGTTGATGGACCTGTAGGCATTTTAACCTGTGCTGGCTTCAGTGACTTCCTGTGTCATCAGCCTGTCCATGGCCAAGTGCATCTCCCATCACTTATCAGAGGCTGGAGAGCGGGGTTGGTGAATATGTGCTTCTGAAATTTTGACGGCTCTTACCAGATAAACCTCCTTGGCAGTTTACGCACATATGTTCCTAAGCAGTATGTGACAGTGCCTCTTTATCCACACCCTCACCCACATTTTGGTACCATACAGTTTGATCTTAATAATTTGACAGGTGAAAAATAGTTTCTCTGTAGATTTCACCCCCCCCCCATACCCCTCATACCTCTTGGATCATCCTACAGAAAATTTGAAAGTTCCTGAGTTCCTCTTAGTGGTACATGGGTGTTTCCTCATTATCTTTATTCCAAGCTCTCTTATCCCCCCATCCTTAGACTTTGGTTCCTTAATCTTTTTTTTTAAATTGGGTTTTTTTTAAACAATACTTTTATTTTATTTATTTATATGCAGCGCCTCACCCATGCTAGGCAAGCACTCTGCTACTGAGCTACAACCCAACCCTCTGATCCTTTAATCTTAAGGCTTGGTGAGGGTTGAAGATCCATCTTCTGTGGCTGCTTCTGTCTTCCAAGGGGTGATGACCCTGCCTAGTCAGGGTTCAAAAGTCTCATCCTGACTGATCTAAAGGAGATAAACGCTGGTCTCAATTGTGGAGATGGATTGGAATTCTTGTGTTGCAATCTTCTTAACATGGAATTGTATTCTGGAAGATAAAGACTTTATTAGATTAAAAAGGCGAGGACTGGGCTGGAGTAGGGGCTTACTGGTTGGAGCGCTTGCCAGGCAAGCTCTGAGTGTCAGAGAAACTAAAACAGGGAAAAAAGAGGAAAGAGAGAATCAATTTTATTTATTTTTCATCTGGTCTTTTGTTTCCCTGACACTCAGTTGTGCATGTGGAGGTGGGGTTTGAACCTGGGTCCTTGTACATGACAGGCAAGCTCTCCAACCAGCCCCAGCTTTTGCATTTTAGAAGGCACAAATATACTTAACACACATAAGCCAGCAATAATTAGCATCACAGTTACACAAAAGTCCTTATATTAGTCTTGCTTTTACTTTTGGAGCAAAATTTAGACTCCCGTGTTTGGTTTTTTTTTTGTTTTGTTTTTTTTTGGTACCAGGGATTGAACCCAGGGACTCCTAACCACTGAGCCACATCCCCAGCTCTTTTTATATTTTATTTTGAGACAGGGTCTTCTTGCTAAGTTATTGAAGCTGGCTTGAACTTGCAGTCTTCCTGCCTCAGCCTTTCAAGTAGCTGGGATTACAGGTTTGTACCACCGCACCTGGCTCCCATGGCTTCTTAAGATAGCTATAGATTTCATCATTCACAAAAATCAAATAGCTTTAGATCTCTTATAAGTTAAGGAAGTGGTGTTTGTTTTGTTTTTGTGGTGCTGATTAAACCCAGGCCTCATGCATGCTAGGTAAGTGCTGTGCTACTGAGTTACATCTCCAGTCCCAGAAACAGTTGTTAATGGCGATAAATAGACTTGCTACCTGGTACACAAGTGCATCTCATATGTCCAGTAATAAAATGCTGATTTAGTCAAAGAAAATAGATGTAGATCAAATATAAATGACAAAAATGTCAGAGAATTTTATTTACTATTTTATGTTTAAGGTCCCTATGCAATGGTATTGTATAGAAGAGAGTACTCATTGGTTACTTCACCTGTATTAAATCTAGATAGCTTTACATTTTATAAACTTTTGTATAACATTTAGATAAAGCTCAAGCATATTTAGCTTCAGATGTATACATATTTCCAGTCACATATATTTAAGATATCAAATACATTATAACAAAATAGCAATGTTTAAGCAGTTACAAAGCAATCATTTAAAGGTTTTAAACAAGTACTTAAGAAATCCTGATAATTTTTTTGAGATTTAGTTTCCTAAGTAATACAACCTAACAGAGACAAGAAATTATCTTCAGATCAGCTTTTTTTTTTTTTTTTTTTTTTAAAGAGGGGACAGAGAGAGAGAAGTAATTTTTATTTAGTTTTTCATGTGACCTTCATTCCTCGGACATTTCGTTGTGTATACGGTGCTGGGGTTTGAACTCGTGTGCCAGGCAAGTGCTGTTACCCCCGAGCCACCACTCCAGCCCCACATATCAACATTTTAAGAAAGCTTTAGCGGGGCCTGGAGTAGTGGCTCAGCGGTTACAGCACTTGCCTGGCATGCGCAAGGAGGCAGATTCAAACCCCAGCACCACAATTAAGTGTCAGAGAAGTAAAAGCCAGATGAATAAATAAATAAAGTTGATTTTCTCTTCCTCTTAAAACAATGAAAGAAAAGAAAACTTTATTGTTTTAAACAGAGAATTAGGAGGTTCTGATTTTATATCAGTGCATTTTTTTTTTTTTTAGAATGAATCAACTTTATTTAGTTTTTCACATGGCTTTTGTTGTTCTGACACTTAGTTGTCTATTGTGGTGCTGGGGTTTGAACCTGAGTACTTATGCATGCCAGGCAAGCACCATAACCACTGAGCCAATACTCCAGACCCAATTTTTTTTTTTTTTTAAAGAGGGGGACAGTGAGAGAGAGGGGGAAGCAATTTTATTTAGTTTTTCATGTGGCATTCATTGCTTGGACACTTTGTTATGTATGTGGTGCTCGGGTTCAATCCGGTGGCATGTGCTATAACCACCAAGCCACCACTCCAGCTCCCGTTAAAATTATTTTTAAAGAGAGAGAATCAATTTTATTTATTTTTTCATCTGTATTTTTGTTTTTCGGCAGTTGTGCATGAGGTGTGGGGGTTGAACCCAGGAACTCGTGCATGCCAGGGAAGTGCACTACCCCTGCTCAGCCCCAATCCTTGGAAATTTCTGAATTATTTTTCCAGTTACTCTTTTTTTCCCAGTAAGTTGAAATATTTTGCTTTTTACAGATATTCCCAAAGCACACCTTAATTTTTTGCATTTTTTCAGAATTACATCTGTTAATTATTTTTAATTCTGAGTAAACTTGATTTTAGTGAAGAACTAGAAACAAAACTATCTTAATACCATTTTCCATATACCAACAATTTATAAAAACACCTTTATTAATAGACCCAAACGGTACATATAAATCTATATGTTCTTAGTTTAAGAAGGCAAGAATAATTGAACTTATATTTATCAGCTTATGTTTTAGTACTTTGACTTTGCAAATTAATTGCTGATTCCTAACAAACACATTTATGAAGATCAATTCCACATATTAAATCTAATTTACACATTTTAACTGTTAACTTTACCCATGAAAACCAAGGTATCAGACAAGCCTCGTCAACATTTTAAGCCATCTTTTTCTGTCAAAGAAAAATCTAAAAGCAGTGGATATTGCACTTAAACATTTTGTAGAAACCAGTACTTTCTTGATTGACCACCTAGAAAAATGTGTGGGGTAGTAATTTTTAAGATATCTTTATTCTTATTTATTTATTTATTTATTTATTTTAAAGAGAGGGACAGTGAGAGAAAGAATTTAGTTTTTTCGTGTGGCTTTCGTTGCTCCAACACTTTGTTGTGTACAAGGTGCTAGGGTTTGAACCCGTGTCCTTGTGTATGCCAGGCAAGTGCCATAACCACCAAGTCACTGCTCCAGCCCTTACTCTTAGTATTTCATCAAAAACTTTAAGTTATTTGTCCAAGATTTATTTAAGTCAGAAGAACTAAAAGGCATTTAGATCCATTTTTATTTTTTTATTTTTTTTCCTAATAATTTTATTTATTTTTTTTCCACATTTATTAGAAGTATATTGCGATACAGGATACAGATGAGGGGGAAACATTGTCAAAACTGTAGCAATCAATGTGTATAAACTTTGTTAACCAGGGGTGATGCTAACGCATAGATAAGCTACTATGGGTTTCATCTATTGCAGTTTTCCCCAGAAGAACTCATGTGTTAAATGGGTATCTAGTGTAGGAATAACATCGGCTTCTGGGATGGTTCCCCCATCTTCCCCATCACCAGACTCCTATGAGTTCTTCATAGATCCATTTTTAAAATTTATGAGTACTCATTTGTTTTTAAGCCAGTGTGGTACCATGTAGACAACACATAATACATCCACGTACACAAACATACACAGGAAGATGGACAAAAATATAATTTTCACCTAGATATGCCATTTCCATTTTATTTATTACTTTATCTTTGGTACTAGGGATTGATTCCAGGGGTGCTTAACCACTGAGCCACATCCCCAGCCCTTATTTTTTTTATTTTGAGACAGGGTCTCACCTAAGTTGCTTAGGGACTTACTAAATTGATGAAGCTGGCTTTGAATTTGCAATTCTCCTGCCTCAGCCTCTGGAATTGCTGAGATTGCAGGTGTGTGCCACTATACCCAGCTCCACGTTTTTTGTTTTTGTTTTTTTATGGTACTAGGTATCAAACCCAGGGCATCCCTCCACATTTGGCATTTGGATCCCAAACTACTCTGTTGGGACTCTGCAGTAGAGTGCTTGTTTGGCATGCATGAGGACCTGTGTTCAGACACCAGCACCACATACACAACTGTCAGAAAAACAAAAAACAGATGAAAAAATACATTAAATTGATTCTCTGTTTCTTTAAAAACAAAAACAGGGCTGGAGCGGGTTGCTCAGTGGTTGGAACACTTGCCTGGCATGCGCAGACTTGTGTTGGAACCCCAGCACATTAACTAAGTGTCTGACAAAGACCAAATGAAAATATAAAGAAAACTGATTCTTTGAAATAAAAAGCAACAGCAACCAACACCTAACCTGTTGCTGTGATAGCCATCGTCCTGTCTTAAAGCCGTACTCCCAAGGTACGATTTAGTTGAAAGTAAAAGGAAATTTACATTTCAAAGACAAGAACTTAGTTTAAACATTGCTGAGGAAGGCTTAGACACGTGAAAGCCAAAGGTTTAAAAGTAGGACTTGTTATGTCGACTTAATATCTTTTCCTGTTTTTTTTTCCTTTGTACTAGAACCCTGAGCCACATCCCCAGCCCTTTTTATTAAATTTTTTTGGTACCAGGGATTAAACCCGGGGGCACTTTACACTGAACTACATCCCCAGTCCTTTTTTTTATTTTTTATTTGGTGACAAGGACTCGATACGTTGCTTAGGGCCTTGCTGAGTTGCTGAGGCTGGCTTTGAACTTGTGAGCCTCTTGCCTTAGGCTCCCAAGTTGCTGGAATTACAGGTATGCACCACCATGCGGGGGCCCCAGTGCTTTTAATTTTGTTAATTTTAATTTTGAACTCAAGATCCTTCTGCCTCTGCCTCAGCCTCTGGAGTTCCTGGGTTATAGGCCAGAGCCACCAGACCCAGCTATTTTCCTGTTTTAAGAGTTAGTCTGGGGGCTGGAGCGGTGGCTCAGTGGTTTTGGCGCTTGCCTGGCAAGCACGAGGACCCGGGAACCCTAGCATTACGTACACAACTAAGTGTTGGAGCAACGAAGGCCATGTGAAAAACTAAATAAAGTTGTTTCTCTCTTTCTCTGTCTTACTGTCCCTCTCTCTTTAAAAAAAAAAAAAAAAAAAAAAAGTATGGGACTGGAGCAGTGGCTCAGTGGTTGCGGTACTTGCCTGGTATGTGAACACCAGTACCACAAACACAACCAAGTGTCAGAGCAACAAAAACCACGTGAAAAAACTGAATAAAATTGACTTTTTCTTTCTCTCTCACTGTCCCCCTCTCTCTCTTTTTAATTTGTTAAATATGGTCTTACAATTAGGAGGGAATCATTATCAAACAATCAAGAACAAATGTATAATGACAGAGCAAGCCAAGGCTGATGCCATTCCATGGTTTCCCTCCTTGGGTTCCCCATGGTTCCACGTTTCCCCCTATTAAGCACCCGTGTTAATTCAACTTCTCATGGAAGTCTAAGGTTCCCCTCTGAGTTGATTCCCTCCCTCCGATCTCCTTGATATTCTTCCTATTCCTTCCCACCTCCCTGCATGTCCCCCAGCATCCTAGGCCAGGTTCCCCCTATTTGTGTAAAAATTCATGCATGTTGAGATAATTATTAGTTTAGCCATCTATCATACTATTTCTGATTGTATTCTAGCTTCCGCAAATGAGAGAAAGCATTCGGCTCTTGAGTCTCTGAGTTTGGGATATTTCACTTAGCATAATTTTTTCCATCTCCATCCATTTGGCTGCAAATGCCATGATATTGTTTTCTTTAATAGCCGAGTAGAATTCCATTGTATATATGTACCAAAGTTTTTGAAGCCACAGTCGAGTGAGAGGCATCTGGGTTGGTTCCATAGTCTAGCTATAGTAAATTGAGCTGCTATAAACATTGATGAAGCTGTGTCTCTATAATATGCCGATTTTAGCTCTTTTGGGAAAATACCCAGTAGTGGGATAGCTGGGTCATAAGGTGGTTCCAGCCCTAAGTTTTTGAGGATTCTCCACACTGCTTTCCAGAGGGCTGAACCAGTTTGCAGTCCCACCAGCAATGTGACAGTGTTCCTCTTTTCCCACAGTCCCTCCAGCATTTGTCATTGTTTGTATTCTTTTTTGCCACTCTGACAGGAGTGAGGTGGAATCTCAGTGAAGTTTTGATTTGCATTTCTTTTAATGTTAGTGATGAAGAGCATTTTCTCATATGCTTATGGGCTTTTTGGACTTCCTCCATTAGAAATTTCTTTTTAGTTCCATAGCCCATTTATTGATTGGATTATTTGTGATGGTGTTTAGCTTTTTGAGTTCTTTGTGTATTCTAGATATTAGCTCTCTGTCTGTCTTTAAAAAAAAAAAACGAAATGCAGTGGCACAGTGGTTTCAGCGCTTACCCAGCATGTGCAAGGACGGGGTTCAAACCCCAGCACCATGCGCACAACTGAGTGTTGGAGCAACTAAGGCCATGTGGAAAACTAAATAAGGTTGTTTCTCTCTTTCTCTGTCTCTCTCACTGTCCCTCTCTCTTAAAAAGAAAAGAAAGTTAAAGCTGCTCATTAAGCAGAGCATACACCAGATACAGAATTGTGGAAACCCAGGAGTCTGCCACCGATGTTCTTTGTGTGACACTGAGCAATAGATTATAGAATGAAGGACAGAGATCCAGAGGAGGCCTGTACAGTTGGGGATGGATGCGCCAATCGTGTCCCAACACTGAATCAGTGGTTCAGGTGGCTACTTGTCCATCCCTGACGTAGATCCACGTCAGCCATCAGCACTACTCATTTTCCTTCTTAGGATCTTTTAAAGAGGAAGATCTCTTTTTCAGTGTGTTTGAGAGTTAGTTCTTGAATAATTGTTTAAGATAATAACCCTTGGATAATTAGTCCTTTTTTTTTTTAAGACAGCAGAGGGAAGAGCCCCTACAGTCAGATTACTGTCCATTCCATTTTTTTTTTCCATTTACAGAGCAAGCCTCCATTCTTTTTTTTTCTGTTTCACATTTTACTGAAGGTATGAGCACGATTAGATAATAAGAAATAAATCGTATACACATTCTGAAGAAATAATTTTTATAATCAGATCATCATGTATTTAAAAATGATATATTTACAAAATAACTATTAACAATTTATAGTCAGTTTGATAATGTCCCAGGACATAGGGTTAATATGCAAAAAGTAACTATGCTGCTATATACTAGCAAGCAACAAATTAAAAGTATCACTTTCAATGCTTTCAAAACCAAAAAATACTAGAGATAAATTTCATGAAATATTAAGATTTATATACTGAAAATCACAAAGCAGAGAAATTTAAAAGGCAATACACAAATGCAGGAATACACCTAATCATAAAAGGAAGACTCAATGCTATCAGGATATCAGTTTTTTTTCCCAAACTGTTTCATAAATTCCGTGCAATTCTCATCAAAATCCCAATAGGCTTTTTATTTTAGAAAATACAAAACCGACCCTAGTGATTATTAGAAAATGCAGAATTCCTTGTATAACCAAATCAACCTCAAAACAGACAAAGGATTTCTGCTGCATTACTTGAAGACTTTCTATAAACCTATGGTAATCAAGACAGTTTCAGGACAAACAGAACAATGGAATGAATGATCTGAGAATACAGAAACAGATCCACACTAGAGCTGATTGATGTTTTTTATCAAGCTTTTAAAAGAGAAAATCAGAGATCAACGCACAAAAGAAAATGTTCAGGAAAAGTTGCAAACATAGGGTAGAGTTTTGTTTTCTAAAGCCAGTGTGCTCAATCAGTATAATAGAAAAGGAAAATCTTTTCAATAAATAGGGCAGGGACAACAGACTATTTATGTAGAAAAATAAACCTTTATCTGTACTTTAACATCATTGTCATTAACTGATCTAAGTTGAATCATAAGCCTAAATGCAAAAGCTAAAATTATAAAGCTTCTAGAGAAAAAAAAATGTGGGAGGTTTCCTTCTAAACTTTGTATAGGCAAGATCTCTTAGATGATCCAGAAAGCACTAGCCATAAAATGTTGATAAAATAAACAATATCAAACTTAAACTTTTGCCTATTTAAAACTGTCAGCAAGAAAATGTATATATAGGTGGCTGAGTATGGTGGCACATGTCTATATTCCCAGTGACTCAGGAGGCTGAGGCATGAGGATTGCAAGTTTGAGGCCAGCCAGCTTCAGCAACTAATGAGGCCCTAAGCAACTTAGCAAGACCCTGTCTCAAAATAAAAATTAAAAGGGACTAGGAGTGAACTTCAGTGGTTAGCCCCTGTAAGCCTCCATTCTTTAACTTATATTGGGACCAAGTCATGTTACAGAAAGAAAAAAAAATCAAATTTCTCTTTTTAAAAGTCCTCATTCTTAAAATAATTCCATTTATTTAATGTCCCCCAAAAGGGTAAGTTCCCAGGGATAAATACTGAATTACCCATAATCTTCAATTGTTTTCTGAAAGGAAAAGTAGAACAAAACAAAAACAAGCCTGGGGGTACTCTTTGAGACCCCACCTGGGAATCAGACTTTGAAATCTGTCCTAACCTATATCTTCAGGATACTGTTTTCCCATAGAGATGGACCTTTACGTCTGTCCCATAGCATAGCCTTTGGTGTACTCTATGAGTCCCCAGTGGGATCAGACTTTTAAGTCTGTCGCATATTACCTGCAAATTATCAGCAGTACAAGTGTCCTCATCTTGATTATGTAGTCCTCAGGGTGCTTGTTAGCCCCTGCCTAAGCCTCAAGAAAAGAAATCTTTTCTGGAAAAAAAAATCCAAAAAAGAACATTCCTAAGATCTAAAGTAATCCAGGTATGCTTAAGAACTTACAATTTTTTGTTATTATTTTAAATAGGATATAAAATTTTTATAAAGAATTTGAGACACTTTGGGATAAGACAGAGTCCAATAAGTTTTAGTAGAGATTTGTTTATCACTAATGTTTTATCTCATGATCAAGAAGGACAGATGCCTCATGGCAGTCCTGTCTCTTTATGGCCAAGTGTGATTAAAACATATCTTGGGCTTGCCGGCGGTGCTGACCTCCCCACGAGAACGTGCGTCTCACAAAAGATATCCTTCATCTTGTGTTTCCTTTTCTCCTCTTCCAGAGAGGGTTGAGCCCCAATTCCTATTTCATGGATGTGAAATACCCAGGATTTTGTAAAATCACCACAGTTTTTAGCCATGCACAAACACAGTTTTGTGTGTTGGCTGCTCCACTGTTCTCTGCCAGAAGGAAAAGCAAGGCTTACAGAAGGATGCTCCTTCAGGAGGAAGCAGCACTAAAAGCAATCTGAACCAAAATGAGTGGGAAAACCTCCCAATAAACACATTTTTTTTTTTTAAAAATAGAGAGGGACAGTGAGAGAGAGAGAAAGAGAGAAACAACTTCATTTAGTTTTTCACATGGCCCTATTTGCTCCAACACTCAGTTGTGTACGTGATGCTGGGGTTTGAACCCGGGTCCTCGTGCTTTCCAGACAAGCGCCGAAACCACTGAGCCACCACTCCAGCCCCAAAAAACACATTTTGGATAAAAACAAAAAACAAAAAACATATCTTGGGGGAGGGCTGGAGCGGTGGCTCAGCAGTTACAGAGCTTGCCTGGCATGTGCAAGTACACGAGTTTCAAACCCCAGCACCACATATACAACGAAATTTCAGAGCAACGATAGCTACATGAAAAACTAAATAAAACTGATTCTCTCTTTTTCTCTCTGTCCCCGTCTTTAAAAAAAAAATCTTGGTTTAGCAATTGTTGCCCTTCCCCCATTAAGGAGGATCCCTCATTCGTTCAGTTAGATTGCATCAGTAGGGTTCAACAAAGGCAGGGTGTTTTTCTTGAGGGCTATTTAAAAGGATTGATCAGGATTGGACTGATTATTTGCCCAAATATCAAATATGGAGAATGTAAAAATAAACACAAAAATCAACATGATTTAAGTGCTGTAGAGGCTGAGAAACCTGCAGGTGATCCTGCAGTGCAATGTGAGGAAGAAAGAAATTTATTTTTTCATCTGCTGTTTGCTTTGCGGACAGGACACTTAGTTGTTTACGTGGTGCTGGGGTTCAAACCTGCTGAGCAACCACTCCAGCCCCTAGCAGGAACGGAATTTAAAGAAGACCCTTGAACTCCTTTGCAGTTTTAGAGCTCAGAGACTCTTTTATCAGAGCCCTAGGATGGCGGCAACTGTCACCTTATTGCCATGAGAATCTACAGTTTGGGGATTAGCCAGCTACCCAAGAAGGAGAGCCATGGCATGGGAGGCAGATTGAGGTAATGCTCTTTGGTCTTTGAAAGTGAAGGAAGCTGAGAGAGATTATAAGTACAGGAGCCAACAGAATAAGTCATAGTCAAAGGCAAAGGGAAATACTTGAGTATTTACTAGAGTTAATGTCTCCAAAATTCCCGGTACAGGCTGGGAAGAAAACATGTCTCCAAAGAGTCTGAGGCGTTCCCAGAGAGAAGGGAGCTCTCTCCTCAGGACCAACGGGGTTCTTGGTGTTATGTGATGGAAAAGAATTTTAGCATGTGATGAAGGCATGGAGATTTATTTAGGAAAGTAGATAACATTCAACAGAGTTTGTGGGCTATCTCCAGAGGGAGACACAGCTACCCTTGGTGTGGGGTCTTAATATTCACGGAGGAAGTGCTGTGGGCTGCACCAGGTAGAGGCAGGGTGGTGCTCCCTTTGCTTGTACATTCCCTCACTTTGCAAGGGCGTGGCCCAAAGGCCTATTGCTCAGGGGTTGCAGTTGTTCCTGAGTGCTTTTTGCCTCTCAGTGGTTCATGGGTGTTTCCTTTGAGACTCTTTATTCCAAATCCCTGTTTCTGAAATACCTGTTTTTTATTAAAAGATTTATAGAGGTATGTAGTCAAAAGTCTTAGCATAGTGCCTTGCACATGGTATATAAATGCTAGTTAATATTTAATTAACTAATTTTTTTTAAAGAGAGGGACAGGGACTGGAGCAGTGGCTCAGCAGTTACAGTGCTTGCCTGGCATGCGCAAGTACACAGGTTCAAACCTCAGCCCCCATGTACACAACTAAGTGTCAGAGCAATGAAAGCCATGTGAAAAAATAAAAATTGATTCTGTCTCTCACTGTCCTTCTCTCTTAAAAAAAAAATAAAAGTGGGGGGACAGTGTGAGAGAGAATTAATTTTATTTAGTTTTTCATGTGGCCTTCTTTGCTCTGACACTGTTGTATATGTGGTGTTGGGATTCAAGCTCACATCTGCACACATGCCAGGCAAGCACCATAACTGTTGAGCCACTGCTCCAGCCTCATAATTAATTCTTTTAAAGAAAGAATCAATTTTATTTATTTTTCATCTGGTTTTAGTTGTGTACACTTAGTTGTGTATGTGGTGCTGGGGAACAAACCCAGATCCTTGCACACCACCACTCCAGCCCCTATTTATTTTTTTAAGTGATGCTAAGGATTGAACCCTGGGCCTCATGCTTCCACAAGTGCTATGCAAGCACTCTGCCACTGAGCTACAACCACAGCCCAATGCTAGTTATTTTTATTTGGTAAATGAAGAAAGCTGGAAAGAATTTTCGGTACATTTTTGAGTGTATCTGTATAATAAAGAAATGTGACCTTGAATGTGCAGTTACTAGAGAGCCATTCAGGCTTTTGTGCAAAGGGCGACTAACAGAAGCAAATGTTTATTTTTGGAAGCCGTCCCTACTGACGGTTGTAAGAGGAACCAGAGGTGGGGTAGAAGTGCAGGTAGCCAAATAACACAGAAGAGATCCATCTGCCTTGCTTGCCACTAGTCAAGTTTGGCATATGCTGAAGATGTGGGCACCATAGAGTTGGCAACTCCTGGACTCTGGGTTTTGGTAGGGCAGTGGTTCTCAGAGGAGATGTTAAACACAGATTTCTGGGCCTCACCCCCAGACTGTCAATTCATCAGTCCTAAGGTCCAATAATTTGTGTGTGGGGGGGTGGGGGGTACTGATTGGGAAATGAATGCAGCGCCTTGTGCATTCTGGGCAAGTCCTCTGCCACCGAGCTGAATCTCCAGCTCAATAATGTGCATTTCTATTTAGCTTCCCACATGTTGCTGTTGCTGCTGGTCTGGGCATCACACTCTGAAAATCACCTTTGTGGAGGGAAGGATGAAAGAAAAATCCAAGATGAGGGGTTTTTAGGGCTGGAGAAGTGGCTCAGTGGTTACAGCACTTGCCTGGCATGTGCGTGGACGCAAGTTCAAATCCCAGCACCATGTACACATTGAAGTGTTGGAGCAACGAAGGCCACAAGAAAAAGTAAATAAAATTGATTCTTCTCACTGTTCCTCTCAAAAAAAAAAAAAAAAAAGAGGGGTTTTTAGACTGGGACAGTTGTGAAGCACTCATTCCTTATGTCTTTATTCAGAGAAAGAGGATTATTATTCGTCCTTCCCTGAACACCTGATTTCTTTTTCTTTTTTTTTTCTTAGAAGTTATTATTATTTTTTATCTTGTTTTTTGTTTTTCCTGCACTTAGTTGTGTATATGGTGCTGGGGATCGAACCTGGGTGCTTGTGCATGCCAGGCAAGTGCTCTCCAGTCCCTGGAGGAAGAGGGACACAGAGAGAAAGAATAAATTTTATTTAGTTTTTCATGTGGCCTTTGTAGCTCCGACACTTAGTTATACATATGGTGCTGGGGTTCAAACGCACATGCTTGTGCATGCCAGGCGAGCACCGTAACCTCTGAGCTTCAGCTCCCCCACCCGCCCGACTTGTTTTTGTGTGCCTCTTAGAAGCTGAGGGGAAGGTGTGTGGTGAGCACTCCTCTGATAATCAATATCTGACTCTGGTTGGTTGGTTTGCTCATTACTTACTCAACGAGTTTTTTGTGGGCCCTGACGTAAGATCATGAACAGACAGGGAGTTTGTTTATAGTCTTGACTGGGGACAGATAATAAGCCAGGGAACAAACCACTCATACAATTAGAGTTTTTAATGCTCTGAGGGTGAAGAAACAGGCTCTGTGAGGAACAGTGAAGGGAACTACTAGTAACATATTGTCAGGGGAGGTCTTTTTGTAGAAGTGACATTGCACCTGAGACCTGAAGGATGAAAAGGATCCGGCCTATAAAGAGCAGAGGGAATAGAGGAGGGAACAACATGTACCAGGGCCTTGAGATGGAAATGAGGCTGGCACACACAGAGGTTGGGAGACAGCAGAGGACAGAGAGGTGACACAAGGTGAAGGGCAGGGGAGGACCAGGGCAGGCTGTGCAGAGGCCTGGGAGCAGGGACAGGCATCTGGGCTTTGTACTAAGTGCAGTGGATATCTGGCTCCGGACATTGATAGAATCTGCGTCTGCACAACTGGGTGCAGTGGCAAATGCCTGTAATGAGAGCTACTCAGGAGACTGAGATGGGAGAATCCCAAGTTCAAGGCCAGATTTGCAACCTGGCAAAACCCCATCTCAAAAAATAAAAAGGGCTGGGGAGTAGCTCAGGGAGCACCCCTGGGTTGATTCCCCAGTAAAATACACACACACACACACACACACACACACACACACACGCACACGAAAAATACTGGATTGAAAGAGGGGTAAGAAGTTGCAAAAGCATGGAGTTGCAGTGGCACACACTTATAATCCCAGACGCTTGGGAGACTGAGGCAGGGGGATGGCAAGTTCAAAGCCAGCCCCAGCAATTTAGCAAGGCCCTAAGCAACTTAACGAGTCCCTGTCACCAAATAGAAAATAAAAAGGGCTGGGGATGAGGCTGAGTGGTTCTAAGTGCCTCTGGGTTCAATCCAAAAAAAAAAAAACCAAACCAAACAAAAAAAACCTAGCAAAAGGGGCAAAGAAGATACAGCTGGTTGGGGGAGAGAAGAGAATAACTACCAGGTTTCTGTCTTGGTGGCTCTGCAATTGGGAGGACAGGATGAGGAGTAAGACTGGAAGGTCCACTTGCAGGTCTGCGAGGTAGGATGGAGACTGAAATTCAGGTGAGTGATGTGTGGCGAATCCAGTATGTTGCTAATACTCGAGTTCCTCTAAAGAGAATTAGCTCATTTGCAGTTAACTGAGGAGCAGTGTTAGTAACGTGGAAGTGCTGTTGCTTCATAGACAACTGTTTTCCTAGCATGCTAATGTTCTGAATCATTGGCAAACTTTCTCATAAATAAAGCTGTAGCAGTATATAAAGATTTTAAGCAGGGGATGGGGAGGACTGACAATTCTATAGAAATAGGGTTTTTTTTTTTGTTGTTGTTGTTTTAAGAGAGAGGGACCGTGAGAAACAGAGAGAATCAATTTTATTTAGTTTTTCATGTGGCTTTTGTTGCTCCAAGACTTTGTTGTATACGTGGTGCTGGGGTTTGAACTCGGGTCCTCGCGCATGCCGGGCAAGTGCTGTAACTGCTGAGCCACTGCTCCAGCCCCAAAATAAGTTCTTTTCATGCAAGGAGTGGTGGGTCTGGTAACACTGTCCAGATCAGGACCCTCTTGTGGAACTGAGTGTAGATGGAGAAGTTGTAAAGGCATTTCCTGGAGAAGCCTCAGCCTAGATCACTTTCTTCTGGTAAATGTGTTATTCAGCTTTCTGTTACTCTATCAAAATACCTGAGGTAATCTTGTAAAGAGAAAAGGATTTTCTTTTTTTTCCTCAATTTTGGAGGTCTGGTTCATGGCCCTGTTACTTTCGGACCTATCTCAAGGCAGCACATCACAGCGGGAGTGGTGGAGCAAACCTCACCTTGTGGCCTGGAAGCAGAAGAGAATGAGGAGGGGGCCAGGTTCCCACAGTCTGTTTTAGGGTCCTGTCCTCACCCCCAGTGACCAGAAGACCTTCAGCTAGGCCCTGTGGTTCTGTTACCTTCCCGTAGCACCGCCTGGGGACATAAGCCTTTTGGGGATACTCAGGATCCAAATTATAACAATAAAATTGGGTGTTATTAGATGTATGTTCAAGAAGCAGCTTTCTGACTGACATAAATACTAGGAAGATGGACTATTTTCAGGTTTTTTTTTTTTTTAGAAAGGAGGAGAGAATGAGAGAGAATCAATTTATTTTTTCATCTGGCCTTTGTTTCTCCCACACAAAGTTGTATATGCGGTGCTGGGGTTTGAACCTGGGTCCTCGTGCATGCTAGGCAAGGATCCAACCGCTGAGCCGCAACTCCAGGTCCCGGCCTTCAGTTTTCATTAGAATAGTAACTATTTTGATTGTTCTGCTTGTTATAAAATTGTGTAAGTTTCCATATTTTGCCCTAACACCATTCTTTCCATAGGTCATTATTTTTGGTTTTACACCCATTTAATCCCTCCCCCCAACAGGAGTGCTTAAGTGGTTTTATAGCTGAAACACCATAGATAGTAAGGTATAATGGTATAAAGCGCAGAGAAGTCTGGGCACTGAAATCGGAGTAAGTTATTAGGGGAAGAGAGGAGGGAGGCCACATGAAAGAGGATAAAGAGACGGGAGGCACATTCTGTTGTGCATGGGTGGGTAAGACCCAGCCCTGTAAACTCTAGGCCAGTTTCTTCATCTGGAAAATGGGGATACTGATTCCTCTTGTAAAAACAAATCCATGCATGAAAGCAATTTGAAAATTCAAAGGTGTCATCTAGATAAAAGGTGGCGATATTTCCTGCTCCTGTCTTGATTTATCATTAGTTTTGATTATTTCTTTTCACATTTCTCTCCACTCAGAACCTTTAACAGCAGGGAGTCTATCCCATACCCTCTGCGGCTGGCAGGTAGAAGTCCTCGCTCCTTCAGCTTGTTGAGCGTCTTCTCTTTTTTTAGTGTGGAGCTGAAGTGCCTCAGGGCAGGGCCTCTTGCTCGCCCTTTCGCCTGGTATGTGCATATTGCAGGAAGGAGTGGGCATGAGTGCTAAGGAATCCATGCTGTTTTTACTTAGACCAAATGTGTGGTCCATGGAAAGGTACATGTCCGTGTTTCTAAAATAATATTCAGAAGGAAAACCAAAATGTAATAATGGGAAATATTTAGAATTCTTGATAGTATTCCATCAGGCTGTTAATTTTGTTTCTTTCTGATTAACTCTGTGTTTATCTCTCTTTTTTTTTTAAGAATCAGTTTTACTTGTTTTTTCATCTGGCCTTTCTCGGATACTATGTTGTGTATGTGGTGCTGGGGTTTGAACCCAGGTCCTCAACCCATGCTAGGCAAGCGCTCCAACTGTTGAGCCACAGCTCTAGCCCCCTGTTATTTTAAGAGAGAGAAAGAATCAATTTTTTAGTTTTTCACATGGCTTTCGACTCCAGCACTTAGTTGTGTGGTGCTGGGGTTCGAACCCGTGACCTCATGCATACCAGCCAGCCATTGTAACCCCTGAGGCATTGCTCCAGCACCTATTCGTAGTTTTTATTTTGTTTGTTTTCCCACTCTTTTTTTTTTTTTTTGAGTTATATTTACATGGTTTTTCTTTTTTTTTTTAATTTTTTGGTTCTGTTTTGACCTAAGATTTGAAGATTAAACGAAAGATAATGTGTGTAAAGTGCTTACGTTCATATTTGATACATGATAAGCACCTAATAAGTGGTAGCCCCTTCCACTGCAGCTATTATTGTTATTACTGTTCCTATTCTATTCTTAGTACTTGTATTAAATTACTTTGGGGAAAAATACAGAGAAGAAATCAGAAAACAAACATCACTCAATCCCAGTACCCAGGAATAAATCCAGTTATTTTGTAAAGTACATTTTTTTTTTCAAATAGAGAAAGGGAGAATCAATTTTATTTATTTTTTCCATTTGGTCTTTGTTTCTCCAACATAGTTGTGAATGTGGTACTGAGGTTTGAACCTGGGTCCTTGCACATTCCAGGCAAGCGCTCCAACCTCTGAGCCAGTGCTCCATCTGGAATTCTGAAATTTATGAAGATTTATGTTAAAAAGTGTAAGGGTTCTAGCCGAGTGTGGTGGAGCATGCCTGTAATCCCAGCAGCTCAGGAGACTGAGGCAGGAGTCTTGCAAATTCAAGGCCAGCCTCAGCAGCTTAGTGAGGCCCTCAGCAACTTAGTGAGACTCCGTCTCAAAAGAAAAAAATTAAAAAAGGGTTGGGAATGTGGTTCAGGGGTTAAGTGCCTCTGGGTTCAATCCCCAGTACCAAAAGGTAAGTACCACTGAACTGTAGTGAGTTTCCTGTTTTCCCCTTTGGACAATATATTCCATCCTGGGTGGACTCGAAAGTAGCCCAAATCTAGAACTATGCACTGGGTGCAGACAGGAAGAGATCCAAGAGAAGCCTTCTCTTTCTAGGCTGAGGAACAGTAAAGGGGACTACTATCCTATTTACTTTTTCCCCAATTTCTCCTGCGCTGGCTACCATGCAGTTCTGTAATAGAGGCAGCAGTGACACTGGCAGCTGGTGAGAGAGGAATCCTACAATAGATAAGGCAGTAGGTTCAGAAGGGACTATGGTCCCAAGAGCACAGAGGGAATTTTTAAAATTAATTCTTTTGTGTGCTGAGGATCAAACTCAGGGTCTTGCACATGATGCTAAGCATGCTTTCTGCCACTGAGCTATATGTCCCCAATCCCAGCTGTCACTTTTTGATGACCTTCCCCTCCTCCTTTGTGTGTGTGTGTGTGGCATATGGTGCTGGGAATTGAACCCAGAGTTGCTCTACCCCTGAGCTATGTCCCCAGCCCTTTTATTTTTTTTTTATTTTGAAACAGAGTCTAAGTTGCCGAGGCTGCCTCATACTTGGGATCTTCTTGCCTCAGTGCCCAGCTTGCTTTGTCTTACAGTGGATCTTCCACAAAGGCTGAATTGCTTATGTTCTTACGAAATCAGTCTATTTGGGCCTCCAGGGCAAGACTGTCCTTAGATTCAGGAAGCAGAGTTGTAGATTCTGATCTGAAGCAACCTGTAAGTGTGGGGCAATGTAAGAACAGGTTTTTGGTTCAGGTTGGGTAAATTTTGCTTTGGAGTAGCTTTGCATTAAAATTTATGCTGTGGAGTAGACACAAGTAACATCTCCTCTTGCTGGATTCAGGTAGGTAGGCTGTGTGTTTTGCAGGGGCTGTGAATATTAATAATTAGTGTAACTGTAAAAATCAGTGGAAGTTAGAATTTGAATTGACTACAGGACGAAATGAAATAGGTAGCTTCCCCCCATATTAGTAGTTCTGAGTGTAAGAGCTGTACTATGCAGGTGGCTCCCCCTCTCCTTTGTTGCTGATGTGTGTGCGGGAGAGGCCTGGGAAGGGGATTGGGACAGTAGGATCAGAATTTCTTGGAGGGCCTAATCTTTGGAAACATTTAAGGGAAAAGATGTGGGACTTCTCAAGGACCAAGGTTGGAAACTGCATCTGGTTGGTGGTTCCTGAGAGTCTCTGTAGGTGCCTGCCTCCTTTGTGTTTTATTTCCCCTCAGGGGCAGGAGGGAGGGTTCGCTGGGCAGGAGCTGAAACTTGCTCCCTCAGAGTCTTTATATTTGCTAGGTGCTGAGCACAATATGAGTCCGTTGCTTGAGACTTCTTTGGCCTTCATGTCTGGCTGAGCCATGTGAATGGTGGACCTATTGTGAGCACCTTTGCTGCTCAGACCAGCAACTCTCACCTGCTGCCTCCTGCATCCATTGCCTATTGAGTGGGCCCACAGAGAGTTCTTTGTATTTCCTCAGAAAGTTCCTGGACTGGAAATTGCACATGCACTAAAGCTGGTGCTTCCAGGAAGGTCGAAGGAGTGACAGCCATTCCTTTTTGCTTGTGAATTAGCTGTGGTATGACTCCTTCTCATTTCTGGTCTTGACACTTTTTAGCCTGGGTTTTTTACCAGGGAGTCTAATCAAGCCAAGATGCATGTCTGGGCAGGTTCCTTAGAGCACAGACCACAGAAACAGTGACATGGAACAGGAGAAGTGGATTTAACATGAATTTCTTTGGAGAGTTCAGGAAGAGAATTCTAGATTCTTGGCCCTTTTCCTATTTGATTTTTTTTTTTAGGGGTCTTTGTTGACTGGCAATAGAGATTAATTTTGGCTAACAGAGGAAAAGGGATATGGGATGCCTTACAGACTGGAAAGAAAAGTTGATGAGCCAGTCTTCAGAAAGGACTGGAGCCAAAACAACAGCCTGGGGATCTTGGGTGCAGAAACCTCTTCAGGGATGAATAAGCACCACTAGTACCCAATTCCTTCTCCTCTCTGCTCAGAAGTCAAAGTCCATTGAGAGAGACCCAGCTGATGTGGCTGATGGCCAAATACTGTGGAGGGAGTGGGTTTCCCTGAGCCACAGAGGGCTTGCATCCCTCAGAAAAGGGGCTGCTCCTGGGCAGGCAGGAGCAGAATGACCTCCGTCCTCTTGCTCGCAGGATCTGAGGCTGCACCTGATGCTGCTGCAGACTGTAGTTTGGTGACTCTTATATAAGGGGCCTAAGCTTTTTGGTGTTTTTAAGTTGAGGGCTGACCTCTCTGAACATTCTTTATCAGTAATTGTCGTTTATGCAAGAATGTAGTTTTACTTTGGGTGGGAGAGGTATCTGTTGCAAAAGTTTTTCCAGAGATTTCTCTCAGTCTGCCTGTGCACAGAGGGGCATGGGAGCATGTGCTAAATGCCCATTTGGCAGAGAGCAGCTGAAGGTGATGCCTGTTACCCAGGTGTGCTTTTCTGTGCCTCGTGAAAAGTGCTCTCTGGGGAGTGGCCTTTTAGAAATACCTAATATGGAAGAAGGTTGAGAGTTTCTAAACAGAACTAAAAGGGAAGTTCTTTGGCTTCTTGGGTTACACTGATTGGAGAGTGGCCTGAGAGATCACCAAGGCTGTGCTTGTATGCGTTAGGACCCGAGACTACAGACCTTTCATGTAGGCATCCTGAGACCATTCCCCAGCCACATTCTGCCTCCTGCCCCTGGCAGTGCTGGTGTGCAGAGTAAAGTGCTCTTTGTTAATTGGCTTTTCTCCCTTCTGCCCAGGTATCTGCAGATGGTGCCCATTGTCAGTGGTTTCTCGCATCTGCCGGGCTGATCCATGGTCACTTTCCGGGATGGCAGCAAGGTGACTTCAGCTGAGGATGACCCTGACTGAAAGGCTGCGTGAGAAGATATCTCAGGCCTTCTACAACCATGGACTGCTCTGTGCATCCTACCCCATCCCTATTATTCTTTTCACGGGACTCTGCATCTTAGCCTGCTGGTATGTTTCTGGGGTGCCCTGGATTAAGTGGGCCAGTGTTGTGGGACAGTAATTTTCCTGACCCTGATGGCTGTGGGACCCTGAACTCTGGGCTTTTTATGCAGTGGGCACAACACTTCTCTTCTCTTATTGGTTTTTTGCAGTACTGGGGATTGAATCAAGGACCTGTCAAGTGCCAGGCAAGCACTTTACCACTAAACTATATCCACAGCTCCCCCCTTTTTTCTTTCTTTCTTTTTTTTTTTTTTTTAAGAGATCTAATTTTATTTTTTTCAACTGGTTTTTGTTTTTCCTCTACTTAGTTGTGTATGTGGTGCTGGGGATTGAACCTGGGTTCTTGTACATGCCAGGTAAGCACTTAATCACAGAGCCACCTCTCCAGCCCTTTTATTTATTTATTTTAGAGAAAGGGACAGTGAGAGAGAGAGAGAGAGAGAATCAATTTTATTTAGTTCTTCATGTGGCTTTTGTTGCTCCAAGACGTCGTTGTGTACGTGGTGTAGGGGTCCAAACTCTCATCCTTGCACATGCCAGGCAAGTGATATAACCACTGAGCTACAGCTCCAGACCTGCCAGCCCCTTTTTATGCAGTGGGAATTTGGGCTCATTATAGCTGCTGAGTGAAGAGTTCTAGTCCTGGGGTATTTAGTCAATAAAATAAAATAGTCCAGGCTGGTCCTGACTTAGTGATTCACCAGTTTTTCATATCACTGGTACTCTATCATAAAATATTGTTCAGCTGGGCACAGTGGCACACTCCTATAATCCCAGCTACTCAGGAGGTAAGGCAGAAGGATCAAGGCCGGCCTCAGCAACTTAAGGAGACTCTCAAAATAAAAAACAAAAAGGGCTTGGCTGTTGTTCACTGGTAGGGTGCCTCTGGATTCAGTCTTCAGTACCAAAAAGGGAAAGTTTGGATGCTTGTAAAGAAACTCTGAGGTACGGGGCTGGAGAGGTGACTCAGCAGTAGAGCACTTGGCCTGGCATGCACGAGGACCCAGGTTCAAACCCTAGCACCACATACACAGCTAAGCGTCAGAAAAGCAAAAACCAGATGAACAAATAAATAAAATTGACTCTCCCTTTCTCTCTTCTCTTAAAAAAAAATTAACTAACTCTGAGATAATTTAAAAGCATGGTCTTCTAATTTTCCTTCTTAAAAGTGACAGTTTCCTGTTAGTAACTGCTTAAAAGCAGGAGACTTCAGGTGCAAGGCCAATTCCATTTGGACACCCTTTTGCAGGCTAATTCCAGAGACTGGCTTCTCTTCTCTCTAGTCATTTTCTTATTTTCATGTGGGGCCTCCTCCAACCTCTTGCTGTGTTTCTAAGAACTATATCGAGAGCTATAACTGCCCTTGGTTCCAGCCTGTCTTTCTCGGGGCCTCCTAGGAGCCTGAAGACTGGCTGGCACTGTCGAAAAAGGAGGGGCTTAATGTAAGGTGATGCTTGATGACCCTTTGGCTCGAAAACACTGACAGCCATGTGAAGAGCCCAACGTATTGTCCTTTCCTCTGGAAAGAATCCTGGTTTCCAGATTCATTGTGTATCTAGTATGTGTAGATGTTGTCAGTGCTGGAAGGAGGATCAGGACAGAGGGTCCCATTCAGTCCTGTTGTAAGTGATCCCAAGTTGTCCCCTAATCAGAAAGTGTCCCATTGAGAGTGTCCTGCTGAGTGTGGGTTGGTGCTTACAGTGTATAACAAAGATCTCACCAATCCTTGTGGTAACCTTAGGAAATGGTTCAGTTATACTTCCATTTAACAAAGTGGATTGGGACTGTAGAGGCTTACCAGTCCACACAGCTGATAAATCCAGGTACCCATGTACTCTTTCTCACTCTGGCCCACTGTATGTGTATTGGTGTTTAAACTGTGCTGAATTGTGTTGTACAAGATAAATACTTGTTGTGACATATTTTAAGTGATGAATTAGGAGTGCTGAGTTTATTCACACCTCTCTCGAACTGTGAAAGCCACGCTTTCTAGGACCAAAGAAAACCGGGCCTATAGGGTAAGGTGGTTCCCAAACCTGAGCTAGCATCAGAATTACCTGGAGGGCATGTTAAACACACATTGGTCGGCCTCCCTCCAGAGTTTCTGATTCATCAAGTCTGGGGTGGGCCTAAAATTTTGCTTCTGACAGGTTCCCAAGCCTGGGGAACATGCTGGGAAGCACTGTGATACATCTTTTTCGAAAAACGTCTTTGACCTTCTGTCACATTGCTCTGCTAAAAGTATTTTCCTTTCCTTCTTTTTTTTTTTTTTTTTTTTTTTTTTTTTTTTTTTTTTTGTTGTTGTTGTTGTGTTGGGGATTGAGCCCTGTGCTTCGCTGTACACGTTAGGCAAGTGCTGTATCACTGAACTAAATCCCAAGCCCTGGTGTTTCCTCGTTCATTCTAATTTCTGTAATAGTTTGTGGCAGTACTCGTGGTCATTGTCACTCTTATTACCATCTGTTGAAGGAGATTAAATCGAAGAGGTAATTGTTATTCTCTTTTCCAAAGAGACCCGGAACCATAGGAAAAGGGAAGGTTGCTTCTTCTTTGCCATTTGTCTTCTGCAGACCTAGTGTAGTGACTGTGACCAGGCAGCTTCCTGGCAGAGGCGTTGCATGTTGTGTAGCAGCTGTTGAGTGCAGCTGGGTCTTGTCTTTGAATGAGTAATTTGATTAATTACACAAGTGTTTCAACATGGACTGTCCTTGGATACACAGCATCAAGGCCTCTGTTACGAAAACTCTATGAGATGACCAAGGTCTCAAGTGTGGAGGACACTTGGGGCTGACTTAGAGGATAGGGGAGCAGGTGTGCAGTGGTGCATGACTATAATCTCAGCGACTGGGGACACTGAGGCAAGAGGATCATAAGTTCCAGACTAGTCTCAGCAGTTTAGTGAGATCCTCAGCAACTTAGTGAGACCCTGTCTCAAAATAAAAAATGCAAAGGGCTGTGAATGTAGCTCAGTGGTACAGCACCCCTGGGTTCAATCCCCAGTACCCAAAAGAAAAAAAAAAAAGAATGGGATGGAGGTTTGGAGAATAGGCAGATGCAGTAATGATGCTGTTTAACTACCAGTACAGCTCAGGTGCAGCTGAACTGCACAGATGCCCACCTTCCATTCAGCAGCTGGCTGAACTCTGGTCCTGAGAGAGGGCGTGAGGCTCAGGCATAGGCTTATGGGAAGGAAGGAAGGTCAGCCTTCACTGACCACCAGCTCTGTGGGTCTTCAGGTGCCCTCACACATGGCAGGTACTTCATTTGGTCTCTGACATCCTTGGAGATGATTGTTTCCCCTAGTTCTTTGAAAGATGGGATTTGGCTGGGCATGGTGGTGCCTGTAATCCCAGTGATTCAGGAGGCTAAGGATCGCAAGTTCAAAGCCAGCCTCAACAATTTAGTAAGACCCTGTCTCAAAATAAGTAAAAAGGACTGAGCGCCCCTGGGTTCAATACTTGGTACAAAAAAAAGAGAAAGATCTGCCTCCTGGAGCTAGGAAGTAGTAAGTGCTGCAGCTTGCAGTCCACGTGGCTGATCCAAATCTATCCTTTCTCTACTTCACCATGGGTAAGTGAACTTTGAGGGGCACTGGTGTCTTTCATTGTGAGGAGTTTGCTCCTTGAACAAGAGGCCTGAGAAAAGGGTCGTAGCTGTGGTGGCAGAAACAGGGCCAGGCAGGATCTGCCTAGACAGAGAACAGAGGCTTTTTAAGGTGAGTGATGCCATGCAACAGAAACGGAGGAGAAAGCACGAGGAGGGTTTGCCTAAAGGTAGCCAAATCCTGTGCCCAACCATGATGCAGAGATGCATTACTTCTCTTGAAAACCCACTATGTTAGACTGGGAGTGTAGCTCAGTGGTCCAAGCACTTGCCTAGGATACCCAAGCCCTGGGTTCAGTCCCCAGAGCTGTAAAACAACAAAACCAAAAACAATCCCTCCCATCTCAGCCTAGTGTCGTTGGTTGGATAATGTGCACTGCAGATGGGACTTAGCTTTGGTACACAGTGGGAGGATGAGAATACCTGAGCCAGGCCCTGCAGGAAGAATAAGCAGCTTCTTCTTGACGTTTTTACTGATGATAGAGGATGACAAATTATATCAGAATCCACAGATTCTGGGACTTTCTGGCCAGGAGACCAGAGATGCTGGACCTAGGCCACAAGCCTCACTGTCATCGTTTATCCTGGGAAACTTTTCTGTTCAGAGTACCTGACCTTTTGCCAGAGTCTCTGGTTGCCTGGAGCAACGTGGTGTGAGTGATAGACTCTGTTTAGGAGTTTTGTTAGATATTCAAGTCCATTTAGTTGCTTACGTTTTATTGCTCCTGGAATAAGGGATTTGTTCAGCTTGAATTGAAAGGACCATTGCACCTAGGATCCCTCTTTGGATCCAGCAGCCACCGGCTGTAGCAGTACTTTTACTCACCCCTGGTCACCACCACTGGGTCATCCCCAGAAACGAACAGAGCAGGGCTAGAGGGGATGATGACTAGTGACAGCTTAGGAGTGTGCCTTTCTCCATCAGGCAGAAGACTCTGGGGAGGGAAAGGCTGGGTGTATATGGGGGTCAGACGCCCCTCAGATAGCACCAAAGGTGTATGGCTTTCTTTGAACTATTGTTGTGGCTGTGGGTTTCAGTGACTGAGAGCTGAGGACTCTACTCCAGGTGACTGCAGCGCTGAGCCTTGTGAGTGAGCTGTTGTGAGCAGTTCTTTCTGCTGGGCCCCTGGGTGCAGGGCCTGCCACATTCCTCTGGGAAATCTGATGAAACTGGAAGCAAATCGGCCGCTTGGCAAGAGGTGTCTGTTTACATTTCCTAGAGATCAGGGGTATTGGGTCCCAAAGGGTGGCCCAGCAAGGCAAAGGGTGCTGTTGCTCTGGCGATTGGGAGGTGCACCATGGGATGAAAGAAGAGGGTGCCAGACTAGCTGGTCCGTCATTCCCTGCCCTGTGCAGGTCAGAGTGATGCTAATGGTGAGGCAGGGTGGGTTTTACCTCAGAGAGGGAGTTGGCATCATAGTGAGGGCGTGCAAAGCCTCCTAAGGGTGATGACCCTGCCGGTGCTGAAGAACAGACTTGGCCCCTTTCCCACTCTTTTTGTTTTTGCAGGAAAGCCGTACCTTGAGGCTGCGATGGCATCTCAGTTGTGGCGGCCCCCCTTCTCAACTTCTTTCCCCTCTCTGTCCACATCTCCATCACCGTAACCATGGTCTCTTGAGGTTACACACAGGGAACTGTAATAGCTGCCCTCATTCTCTACTCAAGGGGCCATGCTCTGGACACATTTATATGTTCTTTTCATGAACAAGAAAGGGGAGTACTTGAAGCCCTGTTTTTGCCTGTGATGGTGAGCCAGGCTGGATAGCTGATGATGAAGTTTCAAACTACCTTTTTTTTTTTCCTTTGGTGGTACTAGGGATTGAACCCATGGGTGCTTTTCCACTGAGCTCCATCTCCAACCCTCCTTTTTGTTTTTGGAGAGTATCTTGCTAAGTCACAAAGTTTGCTGGCACCAAGCTTTTGATCCACCTGCCTCAGCCTCCCATATAGCTCGGATTACAGGTGTGTACCAGTGTGCCCAGCTCAGAGCACCCTTGACCTCTACCTTAGAGCCTGGACTTAAGAGGCCATTTGGTCAGCTCCCTGCAACTGCTCCATGACACTGACTCTTTCAACCACTCCAGAGACTTGCTAAGCAGAAGTTACCCCTAACCTCAAAAGCTCCATTGAAAGCTCTCACAGTCCTGTAGGAGATTGGAAATTTGCAGGAATACCCCTTGTAGTTTTTCACTCTTTTGGGTCTAGTCCTATATTAGTCTCCTCAGGAAGGAAAGAGAAGGAGCATCTCCCACCTCTGAGGTCTCCAAGGTGTCTGGTGTGATATCTCTGATCATTTCTGTGTTCACTGTCTCTGAATATCTTCAGTGAGTCCTGAGCATCCCATCATAGATGACCAAGGGGGATGGCAGGAAGCTGAGTGCTTGCTGATTTTTCTGAGGACCAGATGTGGGATGTAGGAGGAAGGAGTCAAGATCAAAGTGCTTGGCCTGCACAGCTGGATGGGTGGAGCTGAGACAGGAAAGGCAGGGGAGGTTTTAGAGACATGCTTCATTTCCTCTACTCTGTGACATCTGGGTGCACTGAGATATAATCTGGTTTTGGAAACAAGTTTTGCAGAAGCAACATAGGGGTTGGTGGTAGAAACTCCTGGGTAGCTTCTTCCTTAAAACGTCTTTTGTCTTTTTTTTTTTTTTTTTCTTAGGGAAAATAAATGTTTCTAACTTCTGAAAACTGCTGGACACTTTGCTTCCAGGCTTTCCTTTTGGTTTGGAATTTGATCACTATGCATAGTGATTTTTTCCCTTATAGAATTCCCTTTAGAATATTTTTCTTGATACATTCTTTTGTCTGTATTTAAAGGAATATGTGATTTTTACAATTTTCAGATAGATCAGCAATGTGATGCAGGGCAGCATAGCATGATGTTAAGAGGACAGACTTGGGCCGTTCTCATACTCTCTGGTCTTGTCATTTTTTTTTTTTTTTAAGAAAGAGAGGACAGTGAGAGAGAGAGAGAGAGAGAGAATCAATTTTTATTGAGTTTTTCACATGGCTTTCATTGCTCTGAGACTTCGTTGTGTATGTGGTGCTGGGGTTTGAACTCACGTACTTGCGCATGCTGGGCAAGCGCCATAACCGCTGAGCCACCGCTCCAGCCCCTGGTCTTGTCATTTTTGAGTGGGGATGTAGATGTCATTTTCTGCAGGCCTCATGGGATTGCAGTGAAGCTTAAATGAGTAAGTACACGGAAGACATTTAGATCAGTGACTGGCAACCAGTTGGTACTCCATAAGAGAATAAGAAAAGCCACCGACATTGTGCGGGACAGAAACAGCAGGTCCACTCTGAGTGATAAGAGCCACACTGGGGTAGGCACAGGCCCTTTGACAGATCCTGGGAGGAGAGGCCCCATTCCGGACTGGGCACCAGGGAAAGCTTCCTGGAGAGAGTAGTGCTGCAGCTGAGGACTTGGAATGTGTTGTCATTGAGGAAGAGTGGTCAGGAGTATTCCTGTAGGTTCACAGCCTCAGAAGCAAAGGCAGGGACAGACCACGAGGAGTTACATGTGGCTGCAGGGCAAGGTTGGAGGAGGAGTGCGCCGTTTAAAGCGTTTCAGAACCTGTGGACTTGTTTTCTCCTAGAAAGGGGACGCTGAAGTGTACCGCCTGACCATCTGACGCTGCGGCGTGCAGACTCCTGGAATTTGCAGGTGGTTTTAGTCTTTGGAGAAACAGGTTGTGTTTGGTGCAGTCAGTGAACTTTTGAGCATCTGTGTGGAAGATGAGTGCAGATAAAGAAAGCGTGCTGCTGCCTTGCTCTTGCAGTCTTGGTTCTGGACCCTGGACCTGGCATCGTGTGGGTCTTTCCCCAGTAGAACCTCAGGTACATCCAGAAACAGCCTTGTTCACCTACCTCCAAGCAGCCAAGCCCTGCTTTCAAAAGCAGTGAAAGAGAAGTAACTTCTCACGTTCAAGGGAGTTTCAATAGGATGAATAGCTGATTTCTCCTCAGAAGCCATGGAGGCCGGAGCTGGGCATGGTGGGACACGCCTGTGATCCCTTAGGGAGGCTGAGGCAGGAGCCTAGTTCAAAGCCAGCCTCAACAACATAGTGAGGCCCCTAAGCAACTTAGTGAGACCCTGTCTCAAAATAAAATGGACTTGGGAGGGCCTGGAGCAGTGGCTCAGCGGTTTCGGCGCTTGCCTGGCAAGCACGAGGACCCGGGTTCAAACCCCAGCACCACGTACACAACTAAGTGTTGGAGCAACTAAGGCTATGTGAAAAACTAAATAAAGTTGTTTCTCTGTCTCTCTCACTGTCCCTCTCTCTTTAAAAAAAAAAAAAAAAAAAAAAGAGAAAGACTGGTGATGTGGCAGGGGTTAAGTGCCCCTGGGTTCAATCCCTGCTACCCACAGACTCTCACAAAAAGAAACCATAGAGGCCAGAAAGCAGTGGGTTATTTAAAGTTACGAAGGAAAAATACTAACAACCAAGAATTCAGTATTTCACAAAACTATCCTTCAGTAATGAAGAAATTAAGACATTTCCAGACGAAAGCTGAGAGAATTCCTTATCATTCAACCTGCTCTATAAAAATAAAAAGCTGAAGGAAGCCTCAGGCTAAAGTGAAGGGACACAGAGCAGTGATTGGAAGCCCTAAGGGAAAATAAGGAACGCTGGCTGGGAAAGGTAACCGGTGTGATGAACTTCTGATTTGCGTTGTAACTTCTTCCTTCATGATTAAAAAGACATTGTTGCATTAAGCAATATTCATAAACCACTGTTAATGTGCATAGAATGTGTAAAGATGTAACCTGATGATAGAATAAGAGGAGAAGGATGCGTACGTGTAAGAGCATAATGTTTCTGAACTACTGGAAGTAAGCTCTTCAGAGTTGGCAGACTTCAGTGGCTTTGTCTTCAGGTTCACTGATGCTTTCTTTTGCCTGCTCAGATCTGTTGAACCCTCCTTGACAACACTATTCACAGTAGGTCACTATACATGGTAATTGAAGGGGCTGGAGTGGCGGCTCAGCAGACCCAGGGTCGAACCCCAGAACCACGTATACAACTAAGTGTCGAAGCAATGAAAACCAGATGAAAAAAACTGAATAATATTCTTTTTTTCTCACTCTCCCTATTTAAAAAAAAAAAAGAGAGAAAGAAAAAAACAGTCTTGGAGAAAATGAAGAATAACAAAAAAGCCTGTAAAGCGTGCATAAAACAACTAAATGGCATAAGTATGTCCTTTTCAGTAATCATATTAAATGAAATACATTAAGCTAGCTTTTTGAGAGGTTAGCATATTAGATTTAAAAATAAGATCCATGGGGCTAGAGTGATGGCTCAGTGGTTACAGCGGCACTTGCCTGGCATGCATGAGGATGCAGGTTCAACCTCAGCACCACGCATGTATACAACAAAGTGTTGGAGCAACAAAAGCCACATGAAAAACTAAATAAAATTTATTCATTCTCTCTCCTTTTAAAAAATAAGATCCGTACATGTGCTGTGCACAAGATATTTAAGAGTTGGGCATGGTGATGCGTGCCTGTAATCCCACCCACTCAGGAGGCTGAGACAGGAGGATTGCAAGTTTGAGGCCAGCCTAGGCAACTTAGCAAAACCCTGTCTCAAAAATAAAATTTAAAAAAAGGTCTGAGGGGGCTGGCTCAGCAGTTACTGTGCTTGCCGGGCATGCACGAGGACAGGGGTTCAAACCCCAGTAACATGTTCACAACAAAATGTGAGCGCAGTGAGAAGCTAGATAAAATTGATTCTGTCTGTCTTTAAAAAAAATAATAGGTCTGAGTATGTATGTAGCTTTGTGGTGGAGCGAGCACTCCGAGGTTCAACCCCCAGTACCAGGAAAAAGAAAAAAAAAGAAAAAGGAAATAATCTTTATCTATCTCTTTAGTTTAAATACAAGAACACAGATGTTGGGAACATGAGGTTCAGCTGGCTTGTAGGAGAATTGGTGGTAAACAACTCTAAGGGGTTCAGCTGGCTTGTAATTAGCAAATTGCCTGACCGCATGACTAAGCTATTCGGCCACTCATTTGTTACAATTGGAGAAAGGTGTTTGTATTGTATCCTATTGGCTGTTGTAATGGATAAATAGAGTAGCAGCTAG
>PVKS010012007.1:0-54977 GCA_004027875.1 Aplodontia rufa | reverse complement strand
ATTCAAAGCATGTGGGTCAGCAGTCTCAGGCTTACCGAACTGGAGCAGGTGGATGGGAAGGACTCAGACAAAGCCCAGCCCCAGTGAGAGGCGGGTACCTGTGCCAGCCAGGCCTTGCTTTGCTGTGCTCCCTCTCCATTGACTGCTCAGGTACGGGACCCAGAGAAGGGACACAGGCACTTGTTACAGTGCCAGCCTACGAAAGGTCTTGGGATTCCTGATCATTCCAAATCCCCGGGGCAAAGTTCTGGCCCTTGTGCTCTCCCAGCTCAATCCAGGGATAACATATCTACTCCAGGCAGCATCCTGGGGCTCAGCATGGCTCACCCATCCATTGGACTCTGCTGAAATGATGCTCCGGCTCACCAGCCACAGGCGCAGAAACCTGAGCTTCCTGGGTGGCTGGCTCAGGACCTCCTTTGCATCTCATTAGGAGAAACCTCTGAACAATTGTGGGAAAGCAGTGCTGCAGACACAAACCGGAGTGTGCCATGTGCTGCTGTTCACGTACCCTTGAAGCTAGAGGGAAGTGCAGGGAGGACACAGAAGGGAGGGCCAGCTCCTCCACGTCCAGCACCCAGCTTGTCCTCAGCCGGAAGCTTCCTTCTCCCTGGGGCTGCGGTTGCAGCTTCTCCTTGTCTTGTATCCTCATCTAAACATTTCACAAAAATGACTTCCTAGAAGAGCAGGAGCCAAAACCCTCCTTCCCCAGCCCATCTACAGCCCCATCTTGCAGGGGAAGGGGGAAGGCAACTCCCATCCCCTACCAAGCTACACCCACTGCCCCAGGGTTCTGGTAAGTTTCCTCTCAGCCTCAGAGAACAGCTACCCCTCAGAGGCAGCAGCAGGGCACGAAGCGGGCCAGCCCTCACTAAGTGCTCACTGCTCAGGCAACCCGGCCACTTCTCTTCCTATCCAGCTCTGGGGTGCCGAGGTGGTCAGGGCAGGAGCATCCTGCCCCCTGCTTCCCTGTGTCCTTACCCTGCAGCTGATCCATATGAGATACTAACCGGTCCAGAAAACCAGGACTTCAGGTGCAGAAAAAGATGGAGAGGACCTCTAGCAGTGTCTGTGGGGCAGGGAAAGGGAGAGCCCACCTCCAGTAGCATGTGGACCCACACTCCCATCCCCACCCATTACGGAGGCCCCACCTCCAGGAGAGGCAGAACTCTGAGAAGTCTTCCATGAAGAGTCCCAGTCGCTGTCTGTGGGATTCTTGTAAAACAAGAAACTGAGGCCTCCCCCCAGGGCAGCCCAGCCTGAAGCCTTCCCTCTCTGCCTTGTCCAGGACAGCTTGCCCACCTGCCTTTGGGAACATTTACCTGTCTAGGCAGCAGGAAGCAGCGTCCCTGGGGGTTGGGTTTCGCATTGCATGAAATATTCATTATACTACATGCATGACATTCATCACGCACATCACATGTGTGATGCATACATTTGTCACATGTGCATTACATACATTTGTCATGTATGTCACATGTGCACTGCAAGCATTTGTCATGCACGTCATGTGTGATGCATGCATTTGTCATAAACATCACATGTGTGCTGCATGTGTTTGTCACACACATCACATGTGTGGTGCATGCGTTTGTCATACACATCACATGTGCATTACATTTGTAATGCACTTCACATTGTGTTGCATGCATCTTCTTGCACATCACATGTGTGATGCATGCCATTTTTCATGTACATCACATGTGCATTACATAATTTGTCATACACATTACATGTAGGACAAAGGGTCACATGCATATTAACTGACATTTGTATTTTATTCAGAACAATATTTCAGAAACTGTTTTATAGGTTCAGCTGTGCACAGGGTAGTAGTAAACTCTTCTGTACAAGAGGCAAGTCCAAAGTTGCAACCAGACAGAAACAATTTAGGAGAATGCAAGCTTTCCATTTCTAGGCAAATGCTTCACGCGATTTTCATCATTCTCTCTACATCACCTTACGTGTTCTAATTGATATTGCATTTAAACTATCATATTCTTCCGCTATTATCCTACCAACGTGTCCATATTGTTATGAAGTTTCCATAATCATTAAATAGACACCACCGTGTTCTGCCGAATGAACAAACGGGTCTGGGTGGAACGCCCTCTGCTGTCTTTCCTTTCGTTTTATAAACAACGCCATTAAACATGTCTCTTCATCAAGCTCTTTTCTTCTTATTTTGAGGTATTACCTTCGGAGGCGTTCCCAGAAATTAAATTACTGGATCAAAGGATATATTTATAAACATACTCCCATAAGTGGGTAAGAAGCTCGTTTTGCAGAACTCTTGTGTATCAGGTGTCATCACTTAAAAGTGTTGATATTTGCAAAGTGGACACAGCAGCCCTTCACTGTTACCCCATCTACCTGATGCTGGAGCTGGCCTCCTCTGGGGAGCGCGCTTGTCACAGCGCTAGCCGTACATGGAACCTCTGCCTCGCTCCCCATCCTGCCTGACTTGCACAGGAGCTGGTTGGGCAGGGCATTGCCTGGTCTGCAGGGCTGCCCCACTGACTCCTCCAAACCTCTGCTCCCACATTCCCTGGGCTGCAGTGCTCCAGCTGATCTCTGCCCAGACCCCTGTGGGGTGGTGACTCCTCTCCTCCTGGTGTCTGGCCAGGAGAAGTCGGAAGGTGGCACCAGGTAGCAGCCACAGCTGAAATGGAGTGGCACCCCTGTGAGGGATGCCAGCCCTCTGGGCAAGGGTCTACAGACTCACCAGCCTGGAGTCACAGGTGGGGGTGCAACGCCCCAGGGTGACCACTGGTTGCTCCTCTTCTGACACCACCTTCCCAGAGTGCAGCTGCATCCTGCAGTGTGCCTGCTTGAACACTTGCCTCCCTGTCCACATGGTAGCAGCAACATTGCAAGTACCCCAGCAGAGCCATCACTCTCTCTGGACATCCGGGAGCCCTCATCGCCTTGGCACCAACCCAGGGCCTTACCTTGTGTGACTGGAGTCTCCCAGGTCTTGAGCATCTCCAGCCCCTGCCACTGCTCTGCCCCACCCTGATCAACGCCCTTGGAGTGCAGAGTCACTGGGCTCCTGCTGGGAATGCCATCTACTTCCCCCAAGCCCGGGAAAATCCCTCCCTTCCCAGAGCTGCTCTCCCCTGCTTGGACCAGGCTGTGGCTTGGAAGAGAAGTGGAGACAGAGGCGGGGGTGCATGGCAGCACGTGCTGCAAGGCAGCCCTCGTGAGCTGTTAGCTGGGACGCCCAGCCACTTCCCAGACAGAGGATGCATTTTTCAAGTCATCAACCCAGATGGGCCCACTCAATCTTCAGGGCCCGATTCTTTTGAAACAAGCACCTTGAACCTGGGGTGACTGAGGAAGAAGCCTTATTGCAAGTCCCAGCTGCTTCTGTCCACCAGCACACCCAGAGGGTGATCTCTATGCTCTGCCAAGGACAGGTCTCTGTCAGCTCAGCTGCTGTAGCAAGTCACCAGCAATGGGTGGCTTCAGCAATGACATCCATCTCTCAGTCTGGAGGCTGGAAGCCCAGGATCAGGGAGCCACCTGATTTGGCTCCTGGCGAGGGCCTGTGCTGGCTTGCAGATGACAGCCTTTTCCCACTGTCCCATGCAGTGGAGAGAGGTGTCCTGCGTGTCAGCCTGTTATGAGCACTGGTCCCACTATAGTGGCCCACTCTCATGACCACTGCCCAGAGGGCCCACCTCCCAAGACCATCTCTGAAAGGGACAGGTTTCCACCTAGCACTGGGAGCATGTGCAGTCCTTACAGAAGTCCTCTGACCCACTGCTCACTTTAGGTCAATCAGCCTTCTCTCTGAAGTCATTCCCCAGGTGTGGTACCACTGATATTTGGGTGCCCACTCCCTGGGGCAGCTGTCCTATGTGTGTGTGTGTGGGGGGTGGTGTACAGCAGACGCCGGCAGCCACTCTCTGCCCTCAGCTGTCAAAGTGACAAACATCTCCTGAGGGACAAAGCATTGCAGGAGAAACCAGCTGACCTCAGGTGGTGAGCTGGGCTGGCCCTTGATGGCAGTCTGAGGTAAGGCTGGCTAGGGACCTGAGTTCTTCCATGGTCACAGTGGCCCATCGCCAGATGGGCTGCCACAGGGAAGGGGTAACATCTGGGCCAAGCAGGTCCCTTCAGCTGGGCCAGGGCAGCCCTTACCTGTGAGCCTGAAAGCTGGGGAAATGAGCATCCTATCCTGGAAGAGGGAGCTGGGCCGCAGACCTGGGCATCCACACCTTACACCCCTTACTGTGTAAGACACTAAGGCCCTGCTCACTCTTCACCAGGCTCCGTGCTCCTAGTAGGCAGGGCCATGCCTTGCTTGGGGTCCTCAGTTGCCGGGCTCATCCTCAGCCCTGAACCAACTCCATTTGCTCCATGAACAGGTGGATGAGGCAGCTAACAGCAGGCTTTATCAAGCAAAGTGCAACAGCTCCTTCCGAATTTACAAAGGCTGATGACGAAAGTCCCACCCTGGCCCCAGTGTGGGCACAGAGCCACTTGAAGCACCTTTGGTTTGCAGAAGTGTGCCTTTGTGTGCCTCTGCGCATTTGCCGCCGGGATGGGCCTCGTGGGAAGGTGTTCCCCGTGGTGCTCGCTGCAGTAGTGTCTTGGGACAGATTCCTTTAGTGCCATATGCCAGATCCGACTGTGAGTTGAACTTGAAGGTACAGCATGAACACATTATCTAATTAATTAGCATTTAAAAGTCTCTCTGAAGAACAAGCCACTGGGCAGACAATGTGGTACCAGAATGTGTAACCGAATCCGCTCCAGATCTGAGGACCTTAAGGTATTTAACAGGCACCTGCAGTCGTGTTCTGCACAGATACTGTTCACTGGCGCTCCAGGCTTTGGGGACCCCGTTAGCAGGTGCTGGATGGAAGCCCATTTTCCAGTTCAAGTTGGAAACTTTGAGCTGCTCAGAGTCCTTCAGAATGCTTTTTTGGGGCTGAAGCGGTGCTCAGCGGTTACGGCGCTTGCATGGCATGTGCAAGTACACAGGTTCAAATCGCAGCGCCCAGGTACACAACTAAGTGTCAGAGCAACGAAATCATGTGAAAAATTCAATAAAAATTGATTATCTATCTCTCTCTCTCTCTCTCTCTCTCTCTCTCATTGTTCTTCTCTCTTAAAAAAAAAAGAGTGCATTTTCATTTCTTATTAAATAATTACTGGCCACTCGCTCTCACCGAAGACTCTTCTTGTAAGAGAACAGGAGCGAGCACCACAGTGAGATGTGCTCTGCACTAGGGGACAATGGCAGAGGCAGTGGAGATGGCTGTCCCGAGTGTCCTGCCTCCCCCTGCTCCTCTGAGTTCATTCTCACCAGACCCGGTCCCTGGTGGGAGGGTAGAAAATGCACACCCAGGAGTGTCGTTTGGGGCAGAACACTTCCAGCCTCCCGGGAGACTGTGTCTGCTTTTGGTTCAGGGACCCAGCCTCGGCACGAGCCAGCGGCCCTCCAGCTGCATTTACCGTTTTGATGGCACTTTTCTTGTCTGCAGAGTGGGCAATAGAGGGCGCAGGATCTCTCCTCTGCTGTCCACCACCCGCTGCAGACCTCACGGATCTCACCTTGTGCCGAGTGCACACGAGCCTTGGCTACCTGCCCGCTTTCCAGGCACCTGGTGAAGGGCCTTCTCCACCACCTGTGGAGCCCTCCTGGAACACCACAGTGGAGGTCCCACGAGAGGCCCCTGGGGTCCTGTTGGATGTGCCTGCAAGGGCCACATGGGAGGGTGGTGGATAAACACAGGAAAGCCACAGGAGTCTGGAGAAGGACCCCCCAGGGGGTGTCCACGGGCATGTTCACTCCCAGTGTAAGGTTAAACATTACGGCAGTTATCCTGCTAATGCAAAAAGAAGAACAACTCTTTTTCTCTTTTGGAGGCTCTCCCCTCAATTCTGGACTCAGCCTGCCTGAGCAACCTGGGGAAGAGGAAGCGGGCGGGCACTGCCCTCCCACTGCTAAGGGGCACAATCTGGCCATCCATCTGGAGGAGAAACCTAGGAGTCACTGGAAACTGCACACAGGTGCAGAGGGGGGACTCTGCCAGCAGCTGCCCCTGCATAAATGTGTGAGCCACCTCGCTGTCCCGGGAAGTCAGCGAGGATCGGATGGGTCCCTGCAGCCATTCACTCACCCTCAGCTTCTCTGCACAGAAACCAGCAAGCGCCAGTGATGTAGCTACATTGAAATGTCCACAGTGTCCCTTACTGAAGGAAGGGTCCCAGTGGAAGCACCCCTGTCACCTGCTGGGGCTGTTTCTTGCCTTTGACCAGGAAAAGGGGAAAAGCCAGGGCTCCTGAGGGTGCTGATGGAAAGAACTGTGTCCACCTAGGCCAGAGTGCCTGGAATCTTTGATGCCAGACAGGATCTGAGTGCCCCCATCTCTGCAACTGAAAACATTACCACCTGGATGTGACTTCCTATCCCTAAAGCCCAAACTTGCTGGTCCTTGGTTCAGCGGGTCTCGCTCTGCGGCTACCAGCACCTCCTGCCATCCTCCAGCCCCACCAGGCCTGCCCAGCCCTACGCACATCACCTGGAGTAACCTGCTTACCCACTGCCCGGGCCAGTTTCCTTTCACTTCTATTGGCTGCTAAAGCTTTAGCAGAACATAAAAAGTGTTTATAAGTCTTACAAAATAAGCAATTGGAAGGAAAACAGCTTCAAGAAGGATAGTGTCAGTGACGTGTCACCTGCAGGGCGAGTGATATTTATGCTGTTGCTTCATCCCTGGACTCGGTGCTGTAGTTGTAGTCACATGGTTTAGCCCAGAGAAAAGAAAACGCCATCAGCCCCACTAAGACCTAGCAGAAAACACAACTCACCCTGCGCGGAAGGCATGCTGATCTCTGCGGATCCACATGGGTGCCAGCCAGAACTTTCTCACAGTAATTTCTTGTTTGATTGTACCTGAAAAGCCTTTCTTCAGCCACTTGATTGTCTGGTTTCCACCAGGTATTAGTAATTGTTACTTTCACCCAGTGATTTAATAACGTTTATAAATGTTAAATGAGTGTCAGATTGAATTGGAAAGTTAAATACTTAAGGTTGAAAATATAATTATTCCAAGAGACATCAACGTGATTTATGCTTCATTTCTAGATGGTTTACGACACAGCGATGTGTGCAGACACGCAGGCTTTGTACTGACGTGACGGTGGGAGGCATGAGAAGGAAAGACAGGCAGAAGTCACACTCGTCCCTGACCCTGCACTGGAGCACCCTGCTCAAAGGGCTCCGCTCCCCTTCCTCAGGGAGCAAGGGCACAGGCACAGTTGTCAGTTGGATCCTGCCCCCAAAATGATTTATTCAAGCCCAGAATTCCTGTGTGAGCTAATCTGGAAACCACGTTTCAGATATGAGGCCATTAACATGAGGTCATGGGGTGGGCTGTGATCCAGGGCTGTGTCCTTCTAGGAAGAGGCAAACAGACCCAGACACGCAGGGACAATGCAGGCAGGGACAGACGGAGATCAGAGGGGCGTGTCTCCTGGCCAAGCAACACAAGCCTTGCCGGCCCCTGGAGGCTGAAGGCCAGGCCTGGTACAGGATTCCTGGGAGCTTTCGGGGGAAACACAGCTGCTCACAGCTGGATTGAGAAATCCAGCCCCCGGGGCTGTGAGGGAGGCACATCTGCTGTGAGGGGGCAGCTCTGGAACCCGGCACCAGCAGATCGGCAGGGCTGGCCTGGCCTCACATGGGACTGTCTGGGTCTGCCCTGCAACGTCTCAGCTGGGGCTCTCATGTCTGCATCTGCAGAAACGCAAGCTGTCCCATCAGAGGTCCAGAGGGGGCCATTTCTGCCTTAGCCCAAGTCCCCTTGAGAGCAGACTCTGAGTCCAGGGTTTGAGCAAACGGCCTTCATGTGATGAGCAACCCACAGATGGGTTCTGAGACCGGAGGGAGGACACGGATGCCCTAGGACCCTCTGGGCTGCAGAGCAATGCCGGGCTGGAGGGGAATCACTCTGCGGGGCGGCGTCTGCCTGCTTCTCCACCCTCCCTGGTCTGGTGCATTCCCCTGGAGGACCACATCCCCAGGCAGGAAGCAAAGAGGGCCCTGGCATCTGCCAGGAGCCACCTGCCTCAGTCTCAGCTCTCACACTGCACAGGAGCGTCCTCTCTCCAGCCCTTTTAGTGGCACGATCTCACATTTGCGACTGCTGATTTACAGGGCCCTGCACCCTGTGCTGAGGGGCTATCTCGTTCCTGAATGCTAAGGCTCCTGTGCCTGGCGGAAAGCACTCGTCATTAGAGGCGCTTCATTCATGTGCTGTTGTGCTGTTGGCAGAGGGTTCTGGGTCAATTGACCTACAGCATACGGAATACAGTGTCTCCAGACAGACCCACACACAAAACGAGACACCTATCCATCAACTGACAGCTCATCGTGACCAGAGGCCCGAAGGAACTCAACCTCCTGGGAAGAACACCCAGCATTCGCCGATTCTGAGCTCATCGTGACTTGATGGAACATAACTACAGCCAATGATGGGAATCGACTAACATTAATTTTTTTTGCCAAATAATCTTTAGTAAACTCCCTTTCTCCAAAATACAACTAGAGTTTCAATAAAGTTAATACTACCCAGGATGTCACTATTCCCCTTTTACTTTTTATTGAATTATTGAGTTTAGATACAATAATGGGTGAGAATAATCTTTTTCTGTTTCTGAACCTCCCATGTCAAATTGACAAGGTCCTTGGGATTGAAAATACATAAATGCATCCTTTTTGACACAAATAATATGATCCACTTTGGTTTTTATTTTATTTTAATTTTGTAAAGAGAGAGAAAGACAGAATCAATTTTATTTATTCATCTGGTTTTTAGTTTCTCCTACACTTAGCTGTGTGTGTGGTGCTGGGGTTTGAACCTGGGTCCTTGAGCATGCCAGGCAAGAGCTCCAACCACTGAGCCACCACTCCAGCCCCACTTTGGTTTGTTGTTGTTGTTTTGTTGTTTTGTTTTTAAGAGAAAGGGAGGGAGAGGGGGAGAGAGAGAGAGAGAGAGAATCACTTTTATTTAGTTTTTCGTGTATCATTCATCGCTCCAAAACTTCCTTGTGTACATGGTGCTTGGGTTCGAACTTGCATAGTTGTGCACACCAGGCAAAGGTCATAACTGCTGAGCCACTGCTTCAGCCCCCACCCCACTTTGGTTTTTAAACACATGCAAATGTAGGTAAAACTCATATGTTCACTTATTCCAGTTAAGATAATGAAAAAAAACCATAAATGAACAAAAAGTTGAGCCAATAGCTGTGATTACTGCGTAAGAAAGACACACGAAGAGAGGGAGACGGGGCAGCTGAGAAGACGCTGCAGAATCAACGACAAGGGGCCCACAGATGTTGCAGACCCAGGCTGCGTTTGCCAATCTCACGTCTGTCCGAAACCTTAGCCCCAGCCCTCAGCTCGCGCGCAGCAGCGTGGGTGTTCACTGTCTTCAGGGTGGGAAGGGAAGTGCGCGATGCCCAGTTGGCCAGAACCGACATGTGCCCCACACCCCGCATCACATGTGCCCTGTGACATCGAGAGCACATGCTCTGCAGATTTCATCTGGTTAGAAAAATTAAAAGCAGCTCCAGAAACAGAGTGCGACTGTTTCAAAGAGTGAGCTTTCTGGCTGACTTGCCCAGATGATGCACGTCTTGTGGAAGGTCTCCAAAGGCCCGAGAATCCTGACATTTTTGAGATTCAGACTCCATCAGCCGTTTTCATTTTTGCTCTTGTTTTTGTTGTTGACTCTAAAATGTGTATAAAAACTTCCTGTTCAGAAGGCACATTTGTGTGGGATGCCAGATTGCCTGGGAAGAATGAATGTGGGCCTTAGAGGACGTAGAAGCCACGAGAAGAAAGCCGCCTTTGTTGAGCATCTCCTTCTGTGAATGGAAACCCAGGCCTCTGCCCTTCCTTCCTTCTACACTGAACGCTGCTGGCACCCGACACTGCCCTTCCTCCTCCCTGCCCAGTAGCCCCCGTTTACACCTCTGTGTCCTGGGATGATAACCCCAAGACAAGCCAGCTGGGTGTGAGTGGAGAGAATGCTTGTCTGCAGATGCACCATGCACTGGCTGCAAGCTGGGGTGGGAGACGTGGGCGTCTCTCGGCATCTCTGTGCAATCAAGAGGAAGGGGAGGAAGGGGAAAGAGAGACTTTAACAGCCAGTGGAGAGCCGGCAACGGGTCCATTAGGAGAGAAAGGATGGCAAGGAGAGGAACCAGGGCACTAGAAGACCTTATACAAGAGCTGGGATGCAAGAGTCAGGGAGCTGGGCTCCTCTCTGCAGCACTCGCCCAGTTCCTGGTGGCTGTGGGCCTCAGCCTCCCCAAAGAACACTGAGCCCGCACGCCACAGCTGTGAGGACTTGCTGGTTGCAGTCGTGACAGGTTCAGTGTGAAGCCTCCTCCCTTTCTCTCTTTCTTTTGCCTTATGACAGCAATCTTGAAAGTAATGATGTGCTGACTCAAGTGGAAGGTTGCAGGGTCCGTGTCTAGTTCTCAGGGGTGAGGCAGCATTTCTGAATAAAATATTTTGACAAGAATCTATTACCACCAACATCTAATTTCAGCATCTGCGTGTGCTGGTTCCTCTGCTTGGTACTGCAGTACAGAAATGCGAAGCTGGGCTCCCACCTCTGGTAGGGCAGCATCGGCTATAGCACACGGACAGCGAATCCATGACCTGTTCTGCAGCCATCCATCCCCAGGTCACTGTTTAATGAATTAGTGAGTGTGGATGCATGGCAGCCAGAGGGCCCTTTGCAGCCCACACAACTCCCAAGAATGATTATGTTTCCCTATACCGAAAGGAAGGTGGGTGTAGTGACGGAAGATGTGGTCAGCCAGGAGCTGCCATAGAGGCCAGCGCCTCCTCTGTGCAGACTCCAGAATGCTCTGGTCCCCAACAGGGGTTGGGGGTCTGAGGATGGGAGGTGCCATCTGGCCTGCTGTGTGGCTGCCAGGGTGCATGCCGGACATCATGCTCTGAAGAGTGGGCCCAGCGGAAACGGCTGGTTCAGCAGAGGGAAAGTCCAGGGCAACGTGGAGGTGAGATCAGATCTCAAGCCTGGCGATGAGGTAAGTGTTAGACCGTGCATTCCGCCGGCCTCCAGAGTGTGGGTGGCAGTTCCAGATGGAGACAAAACAACGGCGAGCAAACAGCAAGCGGCAGCTAGGGCCTGGGCGATCTGTCCTCAGCGTTAGTAAATTCACGATGCAGGGGCCAAGAAAACTCGTTTAATGACAGCTCCTCTTCCGCAGTGGAGCCACAGCCCCCACAGCCACCAGAAGCTGGGACAGCTGGAGATGAAAGAGCCTAAGCAAACGGGGCTATGGGCCCCAGGCCATGGCTCTGCCACACTCACGGTGCTCAGAAGACTCACAGCCTGCAGCAGGGCAAAGGCCGCTGGTACTGGCCCGCGTTACCATAAAGTACGAACAGTTCATGCGATTCATGGAATACTGTACCGAAAGCGGAAATAAAGTGCTTGTTCTGCCTCACCCGACCACGAAAATTTCAAAGTTCAAACTTCAAAGGATGGTTTCCACAGAACGAAGATGGGCTTTACCCATCTGAAAGCAAAACAAACCCATTAGTCCGACCATTGTAACCAGCAGGGAGAGGTGGAGAGAGCCTGGCCAGAGCCCAGGGCAGCTCCTTCTGCAGGCACCAGCTCTGAGGGCGCTGGGATGCTGTGTTCCCTGCAGAGGTGGTAGGAGTCTGACCTCGGCCTGGGAGGTGAGACTGCTCAGCTGTTGCTTTCTAGAAGAAGAAGAAGAAGAAGAAGAGGAAGAGGAAGAGGAAGAAGGAGGAGGAGGAGGAGGAGGAGGAGGAGGAGAATAGTGAGAAAGAGAGAGAGAATCAACTTTATTTAGTTTCTCATGCAGCCTCCGTTGCTCTGACACTTAGTTGTGTACATGGTGCTGGGGTTTGAACCCACATACTCACACATGCCAGGCAAGTGCTGTAACCACCAAGCCATTGCTCCAGCCTGCTGTTGCTCTTTCTAACAAGGCCTTTGACTATTTATCTGCCACGTCTTTGCTGCCTTCCCACTGTGCATGTCCTCAACACATAATGAAAAGCCATTTCTGCCCTGCTCTTCTTGAAGTGAACAGTTGAAAGATCCTTTGGTGGACCTCAGGTAAGTTTGAAAGCCCCTGAGTGCCCCAGGTCTTCCATTCAATGGCACTCTTTGGGAGAGTTATGCACCATGACTCAGGAGGACAGGCTTCCTGATGCCAGTGATCACAGACCAGGTGGGCAGCCCTGGGCAGCTGCTTCTTGGGCTTGATCACGGTGTCATGGCTGAAGTTGGCCAAGTTTTCATGCTGCATGAGGAGGGCCTGAAGCTCCTGTGTTCCTGACCCCTCTGCACCTGGCTGGTGCTCTGAATGTGCAGATCAACCCACAGCCATCCACAGGGGCCAGCGTGCGTGACCCTGCCCTCCCCGCTGTGTCCTAATGGCTCCCTGCCACTTCTTGCCAGCTGCTCTGGCTCTCACCAGCACTCTGCTCTTACTTATGTGGACTCTGTTTCCCTCCTTAGCTCATCTCTCCACCAAACTCCCACAAAATAATTTCTTTGTTTCTTCTTGGAGCCATAGGATGTGATGCAGGGGATTATAGACACAGAATTCTATCATTTTGTCTCTTCCCTTTTCCTAGTTGTAACTATTGCTGCTGCAGTATAGATTCTTAGATGTTTAATAAAAAATTGTTAGTGACATTCAGCAGGCTCCCAGGACAATGTTTAGAGAAATAAACAGTACACGAAACGGAAAGTAGTATGGAGAGGTTTTAGAAGCAACCGAGTGAAAGAAGCAACCATTGCACGTAAATTACGTAGCAAAGCACCAGGCACATAACAGGTGCGGCGCTTACTGTCACACCATTTTCTGGCCACAAGCATTGTCTTGTACTTGAAGCTGCAGCTGCTGCTGTCACAGATTCTGGCCAGAGGAAGCTGCATCAGCACTTCTTGCTGGCTGCTGAAGATGCCGTCCCCCACCCCCAGGTGCTTCATGCCCCTCCCTGGCCCAGCAGGCCCAAGAGACCAAGTGACAGCCTGAGACAAACTTTGCAAACAGCGGAGGTAGCATGAAGAAAAGTGAGGGTGGAGGCTTGGGTTCTCCCCTCCCACAGCTCCAGGAGTGGATGCCGGTGAGCTTCTATTATAACGAGCAGATGAGGCTGCAGGCCAGATTGGTCCACGGAAGAGATGCTGGTGTTAACATGAATCATACTTTTTCCTCCTGTTTTTAAATCTGAATTTAAAAGCCACAATATATGTTTAAAAATTAAATCCTTCAAGGGAATCCTATTCAGCAATAAAAAAAAACTACAATGTTGTTTCCCATCAAAATATGAATGAATCTTCAAAAAACCGAATGGAGGGAAAACAGAAGAGAGAAGACAACAGATTAGTCCACTTGTATATAGTTCCAGAACCCACAACACAGCCAACAGCAACAGGAAACCAAGCAGCAGGAACCAGGGAAGGGGCAGGAGGGTCAGTGTGAGCAGAGCCTAAGGACTGGAGGAGATTTGCAGGTGAAGGGTCATGGTCATATGCTGCCTCGGGCTGGTTGGGGCTTGTGTGTGGGTGTATGCTAAATCTTACAAAGCTGCAAACCTTCAGCAAGTGTAGTTAATTGCATATTAATCATATTTAGATAAACTTGTTAAAATTATTTTTAGAATGCTTTATTTATCTATTTACTTTTTTAAAATTTTTTTAATAAGGAGTTGAGTTATTCTACAATCATAAATGCATATAAAGTAACAATATGATATGCTTTGGGTACTAAACCAGAGTTTCCCGCACATCATCCACACCCCAGTCTCTTGATTCTTCGACATTCGCCCCTACAACTGATGTAAATGTTTAGATTGTGAATTTTCTAGAATTAAATAATTGCATAAGTCTTATTTGACTTCTGGGGGGGGGTACAAAGTATGCTACATTGTTGATTGTGTTGCTCTAATATGCTGCTTCTAACTCCTCTGGGAAAATACTCAGAAAAGGGATACCTGGACCGTATGGTGATACATGCCTAAATTTTTTTATCATGTTGAGGTCCACAAGTGGTTTTTATGTCATGGAGTAATTTATTCACATAGTTGGGAGTGTTGTTTTTTGGAAAGTATGAATTTACTATGGTTATATTTTCCTGTTGTATTGTTCCCTTTCCTAGGATGTAGTGGTCTTCTTTATCTCTTCCAATTAGTTTATGTTTGAAATCTACTTTGTTGGATTAAGTATTATACCACCAGCTTCCTTTCTTGGGCAATACACAGGGTAGATTTTTTCCCATCCTTTCACCCTCTTACTGTTGATATCATTGGCTGTAAGGTTGGTCTCTTGTAAGCAGAATATTGTTGGATTTTGTTTTTTGATCCAATCTGCTAATTTGTGTCTTTTGATTGGTGCATTGAGACCATTCCCATTCAGTGTTAGAATAGTTAATGTGGTTGTGGTTCATAGTTCTTTTGTTTCATTAGTAAGCTCTGTGCTGTCTTAGTTGACTATTGATGGTGTATACCTTTACTGAATTTCCTCTGTTTGTGGATTTTGAGGATTGTTTGCTTGTTCTTCCATCTGGAGTTTATATTTGAGGATTCTTTGTAATGCTGATTTTCTGTTCACGAATGCCACAAGCTTGATCTTAACATGAAAAGATCTTATTTCCCCATCAAATCTGAAGCTAAGTTTTGCTGTGTATAATATTCTCAGCTGCATGCTGTGGTCATTCAGACATTGAAAGATCTCCTTCCAGGGTCTTTTTGTTTCTAGAGTCTGAACTGAAAAGTCAGAGGGAGATCCTTATTGGTTTGTCTCTGAGTGTGATTTGGAGTTTCTGCCTTGAAGCTTTTAATATTCTTTCCTTGAATTCTCTGTTGTACATTTTTAATATGATGTGTCTCGATGTGCTTCTCATTTGATTAGGCCTTGTGGGTGTCCTATAAGCTTCCTGGATGAACATATCTGACCCTATTTTAAATGGGAAAATTTTTCTTTAATTACTTCTTTGAGAGTGTTCCTTACACCATTCATTTATGTTTCAACTTCTTCCTGTATCCCAGTGACTCTTAAATTGTTTCTCCTCATTTCATCCTAGACATTTTTAAAATTCTGTAGGTGTTCTATGAGTCTTTTTTTGTCATCCATGCTCTCAAGCTTGCTCAGCCTGTCCTCATCGTGAGAAGTTCTTTCTTCAAGAGCTGAGGTTCTGTTTTCTATAGAAGTTAGTCTATTATTAAATTCTTCCATGGTTCCTCTGATGTGATTGACTACAGATTTTAACTCCATTACTTTTTCCAGTATGTCTATTTCTTTGGTAACAGAGTTTTTCATCTCTTGAGTGTTTTTAGTCCCTTCATTAAATCCTCTTTTAGTTCATTGTTCCTTTTAGTAATCAGATCATTGATTTTTTTTTCTAGGTTTTCATCCCTCTCCCTGTCCATGGGCTCTTTGGTAGGGTGTTGTGGTTTTGAGGTGAACCTTTTTAGTTTAATTCCACATCTTTGAAAGTCTTCTTCTGGATCTTTGAATTGAGGTTCCCTGTGTAGGAGCAAGCCAGGTCTCTGGGTGCTTCTCCTTGCAGGTCAAAAGGTTAGGTCAGACACCGCCTCTCTGATGACCTCTTTCTTTCGGAAATCTGCTTCTGCGGAGCCTCGTTTCCGTGCAGCTTTAATCTCTGGACTCAGATCTGGAACCTGGTGCTGGACAGCCCACTGGGTTGTTGAAACTAAGTGGCAGGGGTGCTTAGCTGAGTCCTAAGATCCTGAAGATGCTGGGCAGGCCAGAATGGGCCTGCCTACGTGTCATGCTGGGGCCTGGGACAGGTCTGATATAACTGGACCTGGCGGTTATGCACAAGGACTGGGTGGCGTCTGGGTGCGGGGTCCTCAGGATGTCCTAGACACCTACTGGGGCCAGGGCCAGAAGCCTGAGCCTGGGAAGGTGAGGTCAAATTTTTTAAAATTAAATCAGTATATTTCTCTCATAGAATAAATAGAGTTTTGATAATAAACTGTTTGAATATTTCCCCAAATATTCAAAATATTTGGCCAAATTGGTTTCATGGTTGAATACTTATCCCTAAACTCATAGATATACATATTAAATATTACAGATTTTCACATATCAATCACACCTCAATAAAGTGGTTTTAAAACATCTTATGAAACTAACGGTTTTGCCAAGAATTTTTCTATCACTTAATTTTCAGTACAGAGCAAATTTCCCAGCACTTACCTTCGTCCCTGCAATGCTTTGTAAATTGCTTAACCGTCTTTACTTTTATCGCATGTGCTTACTTCAGGATTCAGTAATGCACTCTCAGTTTACTCAGTGTCTTGGCACACTGTGTAGGACTGAAGTGGGATAAAATGATAGAAACTGTTTCAATTTTTCCTCATGAAATCTGCTTCTTTTTGCTTTCCTAAACCCTTGGTAACGGTGTGTCATTATTAAGTGCATTTGTTTCTGTGACAAACACCACCATCCCTACCTTCCAGGTGGACAGGGCAAGAGGGAGCTGGCCTGGTTAGCAGCCTACTGTCCAGAAGCCATGCCTGTGGCCCCAGATCCATCCTCCTGATAAGGAAGCCTCCAGCAAGCCCAGGGCGTGGTGCTGGGCACAGGTTCACCCAGGAGAAAGGGGTCTGGAACAGTCCAGTCCCTGGACTGGAGCAGGGTGCCCTCAGCTCATGTGTGAGGCAGGTCGTCACTGAGCAGGACACAGCCCCAGCGCTGGCCTCAGACATCCCAGGCCTGGCCTCAGGGGCAGCCCTCCTCAGCAGACCCTCACTCCTGTGGCCTCCTGCACACCAAGGCCTGGCCATCACCCAACAAGGGGATCTACATGAGTTTTCCTGCCTCAAACACTGAAAGCAGATAATAGGCACAACCCATGATCTGTCCCATTATCTCCAGAGATTTAAAGCAGACCCAAGCCATACTGGGAAGAGACCCTGCCCACAAAGGGCTGTCCATCCCTCAGCCTGCCTATTTGGGAGATGTATGAATTATTAACTGACTCACAGATGCAAATTTTTATTTTCCATGAAAAACAGGTCTGAGGAAGATTTCTTCAGCGGTGAAAATTCCCCATTTAAAAATATTGCCTGTAGAAAATGTCCCAACCATTCATCCCAACACTTCACTTCCAGGAATCTTATCTTAATTCCGCAAAAGAAAAATACATGTGAATTTATATCAAATAAGTAGCTATTATAATTCCATTATCATAACAACATTTGTGGTAATTAGATTGAATGAAAATATTCCTAGAGCCTACGCTAATGAAAAATTGGACAAATTCAATTGTTTATGATTTAAACAAGTGCTGTGGTACATCCATTGCATAGAATGTAGGGACACTAAGAACAATGGCACACACCCAGAGTCTCAGCTACTCCAGAGCTAAAGCAGGATGATGGAAAGTTCTAGGCCAACCTCAGAAACTCAAAATAAACTCAAAATAAAAAAATAAAAAGGGCTGGGGATGTAACTTAGTCATAGAGTGTCCCTGGATTCCATCCTCAGGTCCAGAAATAATAATAAGAAGAAGATGAAGAAGAAATTTAATAGCATGGGAAATAAAATCCTGGAGAATATTAAAGGGTGCCATAGAAGTAGGGAGATGAGTGCAGAGTTGCCAGGAATTAAATGAAAGCCTCAGGTAGGGTGTGTGCAGGGCACCACGGTGCCCACAGAGAGCGTCCAGCCAGGGCGGGCTCTGAACTCTACCACGGCTGGGCCTAAGAAGAAAAAGTGAGAACAGGGGACAAAGTCTTCAACTGGGAGTGCAGGTCCTGTGCTTTTTACATCCTCTTGCATCTTCTAGATTTTCTGCAGTGAATGTGTAATGCATTATTAAGACAAAATTGTTTCCGAAAGGGAGGGGAACTGCATCTACATGGTCAGAAATATCCAAGAGTCCATCTGTCCTACTCAAGGCAAGATGAAGAAATAGTGTGATCACGCAGGGGATACCACGGCACAGCCTCAACCTGACTTTTTCATAAGTATATTGTGTAAATTTTATTGGATGGCAGTCATTCTGATGATCATTAATTTATTTAACTGTGATGACCAACAGGAGCTTATGGTAAGAGGGCCTTGGCTTTCAAAGTATTCACAGGAAATGTGCACATGTGTAGGGTGAAGACAGAGAGAGGAAGCATGGGCCTGCATAGTTCCTGGGCTTTCTTCTCAAATCCTGTAGTTGGCCATATTCCAGGAAATTCTCAAGACACATGGATTCGTGATGGGCTCTCAACAATTTTATCTAAATGGGAAGTATGTCACATGCTGACTTAGAGCACCCTTCCAGGACACTACCCCATCAACTTTCAACTCCTCCTTGTCTTTAACCCTGAACTCACAGCTCACAGTGAACATGTTTATGTAGTGCCTGTTGCATGAACCACATGTGTGTGTATGCACGATGGCAGCCCATGGTCGCTGACTTGTCTTGCTCCTTTAGGAAGCTAGCTTTAGTCTCTCAGAAAATTCATCATTCCAAACACTGAACGAGCTCCTGAAATTAGGGCCAATTTTTGAATTCCTTAAAGAACTCGTTCTCAGGAGCAACTTTGTGGTGGCCTGGATGCATTCCCCCTTCCCTTTGTCACACGGGTCTTGCGACAGCAGAGTCATATGTTCTTCCGGGTATAGACCTGTCTTCCTTCTGCTTTCTTCTGAGTGGCCATGGGCAGTCTCAACCCTCAGCAAATACATGGCTTACCATAAAGCATTTGTTTCTGCTAGGCATGGCCAATTCCCAAAATTTGGAGTCACTTACCTGCATTATTTCCTGATGCTTATAAAATCCATTGAATCAATTGATAAGCCACCTGTGAAAAACAAGGAAACACAGTGAGCTGCTGTGTTGCTCAAAACTTGTTACTCAAACCTGCATTATTCCAAAGGAGGAAAAACCACTGGCCTCCTACAGATGCTGCTGCATGACTGCGGAACAGAAAGTAGGCTAAGGTTGTATTTTTGTAGACACTCTATCTGCCAGAGGACATCGATTGCTCCATTCCTGTAGCTCATACTGATACCTCCATGACATGGGCTGTTTTCAAAATCAGACCTACCCTTTCAGACTGTGCTGCCTTTGCTACAGATATCAACAGAGTCAGCAAACAAACAGTTCTCAAAGGAGCCTTCCAGCAAGTTCTGTAAACAACTTTACGTTCCTTTGGGAAGAATTGCACCACTGCTGTTTATTCCTCCAACCCGTAACTAAATCAGTAAATATGCAGCAGCTGCAGCAGCTGTGAGAGGTACGCGAAGCTGGGCGCAGAGGACACACTGCTGTGGATGACTTGCTCCTGCTGTCTGGGAGTCCTCAGTGCAGGAGAGGAGATGAATCACGTATGCCAGTGTTTAAAGAATGAGGAGAAGGCTAGTCCCAGCTGCTAGGGGAGGCAGGTGAAGCCGGGCTTCTCCTCCACCAGGAACTGAGGCAGGAAGGCAGACCCATCTCCTGCTTCTCCACACTGCCCCTCCTGCCTCTGAGTTGACCTCCTGGAGATCCTCTTGTTCCTGTTCACTTCCAATAAGGTGTGATATGGTGAAAGCCCAGAACTGATCTCTAAGATACCTACATAACAGTCCTCGATCACTCTCTATTTCTTTTTAGAATTGAGAACAAAATTTTCACTCCACCTACAAGATCATGGAAAGTCTGACCCCAGCCCAGCCTCCATGGGCTTTGGCTGATCCATTCTTCCCAGTTTAATCAGCCAGTGCCACCTACATCAGAGCTGTGATGTGCTGAGTTCTCCCCTGCTCCTGGTCCACATAACATGCTCCCCACCTGACATGATCTGCTTCTGTGGCTGTGAGAAACTTCAGATCCTCTGCTCCCAACTTGACATCTACTGCACTGGGAAAACTTCCCCAGCTCTGTAGATTCGACCATGTTACATGTTCTTGGAGCATCCCACATTTTGGGGTGGTAACTCTCATTTTAGAAAAAATATGTATAACAGAACTCTTGAAATATCAGTGGCTCAAAAGGATAAGGTTCTACATTCACACTTCAGAGACACAGAGCTGAGTAGTGGCAGCAGGAACCCCAAAGGGGCCAGGGGCCATGTCCTAAAGGATTTTTCTCTGGGCAAACCGATGGCTGGAACACCTTCCTCATGGTGCCCCTGAAGCTGATCTGTCTCCAGCAGTCAAAACCATATTCCCGGAAGTGGGATCACGCTGCAGCCCACACGCGCCCATGCACTGCACCCTGAGAGTGCGGTCAGGAACCAAGGGCTGAACACGCAGCATTAAGGAAATCTGAACATGGTAATGATTCGCCATTCAGCCAGGTCTTCGGATTATGGTTTGGCTCCCAGTTAGATCCCTGGGGGAGAAGGAGCCTGGTTGCTCTTTCACAGTACTCAACTTTGCATTTGCCTTTCATTGAAATTAAGACCCAATACAATCAGCAAACCTATCATGAGCCACCTGTCCACCAGGTCCCATTCCAGGCCTGTGGGAAAGAAGGTGAGCAAAACATATCTGTCCTCAGGTAGCCAACTGGTTGAAGTGGCCCAGCTATTTGACCAGCCATTCCCATCCTGCGGACAATTCCCATCAGGTGGGGAAGTCAGGCTCCACAAAGACCCCCAGGAGGGGTCTCTAACCAGGTCCTGGGGAAGGACACACCAGAGCACGTCTAAGAAGACAGCCATCTGCATACAGGGTAAACAGGTGGTTCTGCAGGGAGAACACAAGGAGTGTCTTTACCTCAGTCAACAAAGAAAACATTAAGGAAGTCAGGGGTACAGCAACACCCGCTGCCAAAAGCTGTTGTGTGATCCTGTTGTGCGATCCTTTTGTGCGATCCTCTTGTGAGATCCTCTTATGCGATCCTGTCGGGCTGATGTGGGCCGGTTTTTAATGGCTTGGTTTTCACTCTAGGCTCCAGCAGACCTGGAGAGGAAGCAGTGCAGGGAAGAAGTCCACATGTGCCAGGCTGAGTGTAGTAGCCTGATTTGCAGAAGAGAGGCTTCTGAGGTGTGGGGAAGGACACCCAACACCAAGAGACATCGCCCGGACACCCTGCTTGGTAAAAGACAGCAGAAGACCACTGAAGATGGAACTGTGCTCTCGTGAGCACAGGTACAAAGTATAAACAGGAAGAACAGCCCTGGAAGGGAGCATGTATATCAAGCTGCAGAGCAAGCCGACACGGAGGCAGGTAGATGATTTCACTTTCTTCTCTGTGTCCTCTAACTCTTCTTGTCTTTGCTCCCAGGGGTGGAACCTAAGGCTTCACACATGCTAGGCAAGTGCCCTACCACTGCCCTGCACTTCCAACCCTTCCTAAAAGTATCACTATTTTTTATTTCAAGACAGGATTTGGCTAATTTGCCCAGGCTGGCTCAAACTCTTGATGCTCCTGCCAGGGCCTCCTGAGTATCTGGGATTACAGGTGCATACCACACCACCATGTGTGGTTCAATTTGGTATAGGAGATTTGCACCACTTTTATGCACACGAACATTCTGTTCAAGAAAGTGTCAGTAGACACTTTAAAATAGCCTATTATTGAAATCTACATTCAGAAAACTGCACAGTCATAATAGCGTAATGGACAAGTTCCCAGAGTGGACTCCCGATGTGACCCCTGTCCAGATGAAGGAGATGGCTGGCACTGCCAGGTGTCCCCGAGCCCCTCATGCCTCCTGGCTCTCCAGACCTCCTCCAGTCTGTTTGCCTGCTTGAGTAAATGGAGTGTGGCGCGGTGCAAGTTCGTTTGCATCTTGCGTCTTAGATTGGCACTGCGTTTAGGAGGGTGCACCTGTGTCTTACATATGGAAATGGCTTTCCCCCTTGCCACATCATACTTCATTGTACAGAGAGGTTCCATTTGCACTGCTCCCACTTGGCCACTATTGCAGAACCTACGAACTTTCATACATGTACAGATATACATATCACGATGGTCTAGATCTGAAATGACCCCAGGAAAGCTGGTATTTTGAAAGCATGACCCCAGTGCAGCAGGGCGCACAGGCAGGGGTTTTTCAGCAATGGTAAGGCTCTGACCTCATCAGAGAATTAACCTGTTTGAAGGGTTGGTGAACTCAATACCCTACTGGGAGATAACTCCAGGGGGCACACTGAAGGAAGTAGCTCACTGGGGCGTGGTCTAGACAATATCTTCTTCCTGTCTCTTCTTTTGCTCGCTCTGATTCCTGGCTGCCATGAGCTGAGAATCTTTCCTCTACCATGCCACCATAATGTCCTGCCTTATGTCAGGCCCAGAGCAATGGAGTCTGTGGACCACGGACTGAGCCTCTGAAACCATGAGTCTCAAATAATAAACCTTTCCTCCACTAAGTTGGTCTCATCAGAACATTTGATCATAGTAACAAACAAACAAAAAAAAAACTCCTCCCCCTCACACATACACACACACACACACACACACACACACACACACCTAATCATGGGATAAACTTACGTGGGCTTTTCTCTTGGGGACACACCTAGGAAGCAGGTAACGAGGTCCTGGTTTACACATACACTCTATCCACTTTGCCAGTGTTTCCAAGCATTTTCCAACGTGAGCAGAACACTGGAGGCTCTCCAGCCACGTCTCACCAACACCCCTTCTGTTTTGTTCCTGCCGGTGCGTGTGTAATGGCACATCACTACGACTACGATGTGCAGTTCCTCTGCTGGGGAAGCTGGTGCGCACCTTTGCGTATGCTAAAGAGCCGCTTCAACATGGCCTCACACCGTGACTCACGTGGCTTTTCTAGACCGGCTCTTCTATCCCATTATTTGTCTTTGTCTTACTGATTTACAGGAATTGTTTACATCTTCCAGAAAGAAGTCTTTTTTGAAATGTGTACAGTTGCAAAATCTTTCTCTACTCTGTGGTTTTACTTTCATAATCATCTCTTTTGATGGACTGAGTTTATTAATTTTAATGTAGTTTGATTTATCACATTTTAATGATTAAGGTTTTGGGGGTCTTATTAAGAAGGTTTTTTTTGATTATTCAAGGTCATAAAAAGATGTTCTATGTTTGTTTGTCTAAAAAGTGAAGTTGAAGGGAAGAAGGGAATACCATCCTGAGCCACACCACCGCACAGCACTCAGTGGCAGGGCTGCGGAGTTCTGTCACCTCAGAGCCCATGTGCTCGAGTCCCACGCTGGAGCAGACCAGCCTGGACCCGCGCTGGGTAACGGCATGGCGGCTCCATTACATCCTGTGCGTGCTCCTGGGTGAAGACCGTAAGTGACTGTGCTGCTGGCCAGTGATACTCCTGGACTCCCCATGGCGCCACAGTGGCCCCTCTGCTGTATAGGAGGCTGCTGTAGGGCAGTGTGTCCTGCGAGGATGCAGACTCTTCACGCTCTCCCTGCAAAGCCCCCACCTATTGGTCACAGGATTTCCTAGTGGGCAGGATTCAGTCTCAGGCTGTTCTGGTCATGGTGTGCAGACTCACTGCTAATGTTGCGAATAAAAGGCCAAGTCAGCTGACTAGCATGAAAGAAAAGGAAGAGCTGTTAAGGACTGTAAAGGTGGGAAGCAAGAGGATCACTGTTCACCATCAAGCGTGTCCCTGTCCGCCTGCTATGTGATAGTGACCCAGCACTGGAACTGCCTTAGAACAGCCCTCTGTGTGACAGCACCCAGTTTTGGAACCACCTTAGAACAGCCCTGTGTGTGACAGCGACCCAGTGTTGGAAGGGCCTTAGAACAGCCCCCTGTGTGACAGCACCCAGTGTTGGAACCACCTTAGAACAGCCCTGTGTGTGACAGAGACCCAGTGTTGGAAGGGGCTTAGAACAGCCCTGTGTGTGACAGCAACCCAGTGTTGGAACTGCCTTAGAACAGCCCTGTGTGTGACAGCGACCCAGTGTTGGAAGGGCCTTAGACAGTCCCCAGCATGGAGATGTGCCAGACCACAACATGCCAGATGTTCTGGGTGGGATCCTCTCAGTCCTGCATGCTCTGGGGAGTCTGCGGTGGACGTTGGCAGCTGCCTTTACATGACAGGCTGAGTGTCACTTGCTGGTGATGGAGCCAGAGCATCCTGGCAAGCGCAGGCTGTGGCCAGCACCAGAGAGGGTTTGAAACAGACACGGCCAGCTCAGGAGGAGGCATTAGGGTGTCAAGGACAGTGGTGGGTCATGAAATGTGCTGGCCAGGCTATGCAGTCTGAATTTACCTCTGGGATATATGGAGCTACCGAAAGATCTGAAGCACACAAATGACAACAATTTGGTTTCAAAATAAAAGGTCCATCTGGTGGCCTAGAGAGGGGACGGAAGAGCAGGGAATGAGGGTGGAATGAAGACAGGACTGTCAGGTCGCTCCTGGTGCTGAGGAGCAAAGCCTGCTGGCCTCTAAGGATTACAGATGCAGAGGCCCAGGCCCTGACGCAGGGCGATGAAGACCTGGCAGCCAGGGCAGACTCAGACTTCCCCAAGTCCACCATGGGATGGAAACCTCAATGCATGAAGATGGGAATAGAGGACAGAAAGAGGCAGGGGGTTTGTAAAGGAGTCCTGGGGAAAGGACAGGAAAACTGGAGTTCCAGAAACCAAGGAAACGGGGCAGGAAGGTGTTTGCTCTTCCCAGCGCATCAGCGCAAAACCCTCTGGACGTTAAAATGGTTTTATTAGTTAAAAATTCACGCAATATATTACCAACGCCAAAACTTGAAAGATAATCGCATACATAATAAAAATAAATTTCCTATAAACTCATCTCACCAAAACCACTTTTTGCACTTTTTCAGATGTATTTCAATTATGAGCCTCTGCATAACCTAGAGCTACCTTGAAAAAAATATTAAAAGATCCAAACTGAGACAGCATTGCTTTTTAGCTTTATTGCAGTTGACATACCTTCATAGATAATGATGCACACTTAGTTTTAGAAAAAAATGCTTTATTATATTGATGTCAAATGCAGAGAAATAATAAATATTTCCACAGGGATACAGGGTAAATGAATTATTTTTTTTCTGTAGGAAACAATTTTTACAGTGGATATTTTTATTGAATTTTTTTTAAAAAAAAATCTTACATATGTAAACAACAAAAAATACAGTCTTACATTCTTATGGAACAAAACTCAAAGGAAGCAGCATCCTGGGGTTTGTAATTCATACGTTCATATATTTTCAAACCCCTATTTGGTGGAACGATTTCAGAACGATGGTTGCAATTTAATGGCTATTTGGCATCTTTCTTTGATTTTTTTTTTATTTTCACATCTTCACCATTTCTAGTGACCTATCTGTAGGCCTTTCTTCAAAACAATTTTAAATTATATATCAGGCATAAAACTGAGTGCTGACCCATATGTCTAGTGTCCACAAAATACGCTAAAACAGTCACCAGCTTGTCCCTTCGCAGCTAGTGTGGGGGCGCGTCCCTTTACTTCACTGTGTTCAGGCAGAGGCAGGGATTTTCCCTGGCCAGGTTCCAGAAGGACCAGGGGCACAAGTAAGGGTAAAGTTGACCCAGCTCGACTCTCAGACTCCCCCATTTCTCCACGTTTTGTGCTGCATCTCCCGTGTCTGCCATTCATAGACTGCAGGATTGCTGGGAGAGAAGGGTCACAGGTGACAGAAGTGTGTGACCTCCTTTCTGTGGATATGCAAACCAGAGCTGCAGAATGGCCCAGTGCCCACCTCTGTGGCTGTTCATAGCCTCCTGCCAACAGCAAGTTCCCAAAATTCTTAAACAGGACCTTGAGAAAGCTCACCTACTCATTTTTAAAATTGTCCCTGAAGTAACCATGGCATAAACGCTAACCTTGTTGTATTTTGTAGTCCCGCAGCCTGACGAGTGAAGCATGAACATCTCTAGAAATCAGCTCTATTCCTTGACCATATCTCACATCCTGTTTCTCAAGTCTGCATCAGCTCCAGCCGAAGGCAATTAACTGCCCTGCTCAGCAAGTGAAGGAAGCAATTTTCACACTTAGCAGGTTTATTGGAATCAGCGCTGAGGTACACTGAGACCTTTTTGCTCCACATGCAAACAAACACATGGTACGTGTTGTTCTAAGTCAGGTACGTTTTGCTGTGTTCCTTGGAGCAGATCACCAGAGGAAGGGACAAATTACTTTCCCTGTGCTGTCCAACGAGGGATTTGTCCAGGAGCAGACCAATGCCCACATGAGTTAAAAGTACCAGTGGACACAAGTATCAAGAAGCTGGCGCACCCATTGATCACCAGCAATGGAACCCACAGGAGAAGGCAGAGCCGCCCGCAGCGCAGCAAGCCACAGTGAGCTCGGGTTTGAAAGCGAGGGGAGTGCTGTTGAAGTCTCAAATTTGCCAAGTCCAAAAGAACAAATAACGCAACCGATAAACGGGCTTGTGCTGCAAGCAGACATTTCTCAAAATACACCCTCCCAATAACCTTTATCCCTACCCATTTTTTCCTTTTGAGCACAAAATGCATGAGAACTTAGGTCTTGCCTACAGAATTAGATCCTAAGTTTTTTAATTCTGTGGTTGAAAGTTGATTTTCAAACAAACTACTGAAACACAACTGTGTCTTCCATTAGAAGCAATCTCAGGCTCAGAATAATTTACATTTTGCAGTTGCATCATTTAAAATTTCAGTTGGATGCACCAATAATGAACCTGCGAGAAATAAACCAGGAAAACAATTCCATTTACAATCATCTTTTTAAAAAAGCCCTGGGAATAAGTCTATCCAAAAAAGTGAAAGACCTCTACGATGAAAATTATGGTACGCTAAGTAAAGAAAGTGATGACGATCTTAGAATGTGGAAAGACCTCCCACATTCTTGAATAGGCAGAATTAATAAGTGGCCATACTACCAAAAGTGACAGAAGACACAGAGGATGGCAGTTATCAAGAATACAAATAATATGGGGCTGGAGCAGTGGCTTGGCGGTTACGGCACTTGCCTGGCATGCACATGTACACAGGTTTAAACCCCAGCACCCATGTATACAACTAAGTGTCAGAGCAATGAAAACTAAGTGAAAAACTCAATAAAAATTAATTCTCTCTATCTGTCTCACTGTCCTTCTCTCTTCAAAAAAAATACAAATAACAATAATTGCTGGTGAAGATGTGGGGGGAAGTACACCCGTACATTTCTTGTGAAACCACAGATTAGCGCAACCGCTTTGGAAAGCAGCATGGAGGTTCCTTAAAAGACTAGGAATGAAGCCCCCATATGACCCACCCATCCCACACCTCAGTATCTATCCAAAAGGTCCAAAATCAGCATGCTCTAGTAATGTGTCTGTACCAATATTTACAGAAGTGCAACTCACAATAACCAAGTTATGGAGCCAGCCCAGGTGCCCGTCAGTTGATGAACAGATCAAGAAAATGTGGCACACATACACGATGGCATTTTAGCCAAGCATAAAGAATGAAATCATGCTGGTTAATGGATGAGCTAGAGAATATCACGCTAAGTGAAATAAGCTGGACTCAGAAGGTCTAGGGCCAAAGTTTCATCTCATAAACACAAAAGAAATGGAGTAGGGGAAGGGGATAGAGAGGAGGAGGAGGACAGGACACAGGATAGAACTCGATAACAAAATCTACCAAACTATGCCATGTCCAAGGATGGCCATAGCACAGTGAACCCCACTTTTATGTATTACTGTAATGCACTAATTAAAACAATAATGAAATCACTAGTGGAAGGGAGGAGATCAACAGAGCAAGCACACAGACCAGGGAGAAGCAGGAGGAGAGGGGAAGCGAAGGCTCTGGGGACAGAGATTGATCTAATTCTGTAATGTGAATGCACCAATACGGCACAGTGAATCCCACTAGTGTGTATAATTATGAGGTACCAAATTAAAAAGTAAAAGACTAAAAATCCAGGTGGAATGCTTTTGCTTTGATCTGTGTCTAAATGTGTACCGGAAGCCTCACCCAGAGGACTACACACACGTGTGCACATGCACACACATGCACACACACAGCAGGGGCTGTCCACTGAGGCCATCCAGCTAGTTACCTGGTGGACATTGCCACTGTTTCCTTGTTCTCCTCCCGCCCTGGAGCCTCGAGTCCGTCTGCAGGGTGGTGCTGCATGGGCTTCCTGGCCTGGGGAGACCTTGGTGTCTGGGACAGTGTGATGCTGGCTGGACAGGGACAGACCCTCTGCTTTGTTGTTGCTCCAGCGCTGTGCTAAGGATTCTTTTTGAACATTTTGAATTGCAGAAATGCTTGCTGCAGAAGCCCTGGAAGTTCAGTGCAAGCCCCAGCGGCAGTTTTCTCTCTCCAATGGTAAGCAGCCAGCCGCAGGCAAATGTGCTTCCGGCCACCATGGCAATGTGCCTGCAGGAGATGAACAAATCCCCCTTGCTCTGGAGGCTGTGAGCCTGGCCCCCCGGAGAACTTCATCTTGGGAGCGCTCAGCAGTGCCTGGCTCCCAATCAGGCCTGCTGTAAATGTAGGCGCCGTAACCAAGAGCAGGGGCCTGGACATGGTGGGGGATTCCGAGAAGCATTAAACATCAAATAGGAAAAACACAATCCACACAAAGCTCATTACGATGCAGGTGTTGGTCCAGTAGTTCAAAGGTATTCCTGCTACTTAACGAAGGGAATTAGTTCAGTAAAAGTTTATGTGCAGCGTGTTTTCCATGTTGGACTCCGGTTCTCCATATTATGTGATTCTACTCGCCATAATAAAATCTTCAAAGAACTAAAATGTCCCTTGGCTGACCGACTTTCCAACTCTGACCCCACGGGACACATGACTTCGGCACTGGTGATCGCACACAGCAAAGGTTTCTTCTGCTTTTCCATTGCACCCAGACAAAAGCCCAGAGCGACATTTCTCAGACCTTTTAAAGGCTCCATCCAGGAAAGGAACAACAGCCTGTTCACTTTGAGCTGATCATAAATTCCCAGGTCAAAGAACTAAGTTATTTCTCCAAAAAGGCGCACTTGGGGTAGTTCTTCGGAATTTGTTCCATAAAGAAATCTTACTGTGACTCATGGTGAACTGAAAATAAACCTTTACCACGGAAAACTCTTCCCCTCCCCCAAGACAAATCTTAGAGAAGTATCTTTTCCTTTTATTTCTTATTTATTTAGGGAAAAGAGCCAACCATGTTGTTTTATATCGTGAAAACACAGAGGCTGTGGGCTGTTCTGTTCTGGGGCGTCTAATTCTCTCCTACGTCTGCGGAGTTGATTTGGAAAATTCAGCCATGCTCAGCTGGTGGCCCCCGTGGGTGTGTTGACACCCTCCCTGCTGCACAGTGGAGAGGGCGCCCCACAGCAGCCCTCAGGTCATCACCTTCACACAGAGCATGCCACACAGGAGCCTGTCCTGTCCTGGTTTGGTCCCCTCTTCTAGATGTGGCCCTTGAAGACACTAGAGTGAGGTCATTTGGTTTCCTTGGTTTCCATCAGCAAGAAAACCAGTAACAATGCAGAGAGAGACAGCGGGAAAGCCACACCGAGTCAGGAACCATGGGAAAGAACCCAACTCCTTGTTCTAAACTTGTCTCTAACTAATCCAGAAAATGGGTATGTTACATAGTACAATTGCTTGCACTTTACTGTTATTAAATTGCAATAATAAATAAACAGCAAAATGGAAGATAGGGAAAGAAAATAAAGAAGGGAGGGAGGAGAAGGGAAGGAGGGAAAGACGGAAGGAAATTCAACAACAAAACTGTTGAGACCATCAGTTATTCTTGGGTGGTTGCTAAAATCCTGAACAAGTAAAATTAAATCTTGAGGATACAGAGCAGTTTCTTACAGAACCCTCCTTTTATTTTGGTGTCTGTTATGGTATCATGAAGGAAATGGCAATTTGACAGTTTTTGGAAGAAAGTGGATACAGTGATATATAAACTCCGCAGACATGAGCTGGTGCTGAAGACTGTCTCAGAACACGTGGTTTTCAACATGATCCCACATCTGAGAAATGGAGGGGGAAGTGAGCTCAAGGGATTTGCATAAAGGGAAAGAAACTTGGGGAAAGTCCTGTGGGTGCTCCAGCGAGGAGGGCACATTATCCCTCGATCAAGCCGTATGCGCTGACGTTTCCACAGTTTATCCCGAGATTTCTTTACTTTCTCTTGGTTTAATAATATATTTCCCAGGAAATTGCCTAATAACTGCCACATAAGGGAGACAGATGTTCTGAAGAAAAGAGCAATTTTATTTTATATCTCTCAACATATGCATGTGAAGTCTCATAAATGCTGAGCAGCAGCCCTGGAATAAGAGGTGCGGCCACCGCAGGCCCAGGAAGCAGGCATTGCTAGGAACTCGTGCAGCGTGACTGCCTGTGCTTCCAGAAGGCTGGGAGGCTCACATCTGGGACTCACCCCTGTCTCCAAGAACAGCAAGCAGGCACTCTGACCCTCCCATCACTCCACCCCGCTCTGCTTGCTGTGAAAACATGGCGGCTCACTTCCTGATTATAAAAGCAAACAATACATCTTCTAGAAAATTCTAAGAGAAACACAAAAGGTGAAAGTGAGAATTTCCAGTGCCATTGCTGGAACCAATGTTGGTTGATATGTCTTATTTGTTTCCAGCATTTTCTTCTCTGCACAACGGAAATAGGAAGAACATACTGGCAAATACGTGAGTATGAATGTCTAAAGCTGCTTTCATTCTCACTTAAGAGATGTTCTCCTGGGGTTGGGGATTTAGCTCAGTGGCAGAGCGCTTGCCTAGCATGCACAAGGCCCTGAGTTTGGTTCTCAGCCCTGAAAAAAAAAGAGATGTTCTCCGCAGCCATCTTGAATACACAGCTGCCTGGAGGAAATTAAGATTTTTAGGTCAGAGATGTGCAGAGAAAGTATGCTTCTGATGTTCACAATGGGACCCTGCCCGGAAGACACTGCGGAGAGAGATGGGATTTGGTTCGTTTCGATCTCAGGCTCCGTGGTCGGTCGTTCACACTGCTCTGCTCCTGGGAAGTTTTCACCCTTGTTCTGGGTGGAAGGCTCTGAGTCCCACCATCTCTTCCATTCAACTAGTAACCCAGCCATTGGGCACCAGGAAATGAGAAAGTGAGAGTGTGACTGGAACCTTGGTCCCTGGCTCCTGCTGCCAGCGTCTGAGACCCAGCAGCATCCCTGCCCTGCAGACCACACTCCTCTCAGCCTACCAGCTGCCAATCCTGAAGGTTTCTGCAGTCCCTAGCTCAAGCTGACTTTCCATTCTTCGGTGGTTTCTCCCAACCAACGTGTTCCAAACCTCATGTTTGAGAACAGTTGCAACATTGATCCTTCTTGACTTCACTGTCCAGGCAAAAGCCATTTGTTACCTGGGGAAGCGGGTCTAAGAGGAGCAATGTAACAGAAAAGTGGCCGGGGAGCGGGGAGGGGAGGCCTGGAATGGTGACGCAGTGGCTACAGTGCTTGCCTGGCATGCATGAGGACGTGGTTTTGAACCCCAGCGCCACATACATAACAAAGTGCTGAAGGAATGAAAGCCACATGAAAAACTAAATAAAATTGATTCTCTCTCTCTCTCTCTCTCTCTCTTCTCTCTCACTGCCCCTCTCTCTTTAAAAAAAAATGTTGGGGTGACAGCAGAGGCAGATCGACCCTCCACTGAGCTTCATGGTGGAGAGCTGTGGACAGAATCAGCGTGACCTGGTGGAGACTGGACTCAGATGGCCAGGGAAGCTGGTGCTCTCCCAGATCCTCAGTGCCACTGCAGTGTGGCACAGCCATCCTGCCTGTGGACTGTTACCTATCTTCTACCGTCCTGTTGTCTGATATCTATTTAATTGTCTATTATCTGTCTCTGTCTGTTTGTCATTCACCAACACCAAGCACGTACGTGAAGCAAGCAACACGGTGTCATGAAACCGAAGCTGTTCTTGCACCAGGGCTGTGAACTCTTTCCAGTTGAACTTCTTGGATGGTGTGATTGCGATCAAGTTCACAGTTTTGTCAGCAGCTGGTCACTGTCTGCTTAGATGGGTGGAGCTCATTTCCTTTTTTTAAATTTTAAATATTAATCTTTAAAACATTCAAAGTTTCCCCCAAAAGCTAAAAATAGATACAAGGTGCTCGAATGGCTACCTGTTCTCTTTTAGGTGCAGGTTACTTTGTAAGGTCACGAGGCTTACCTGAGCACCTGGCATAGCAATAGACATGTTTAATAGTAAAGCACATTTGCATGCATTCAATTTATTTCCATCTGCAGAGAGACTGTTTGGTTTGGGCTCTTGGTCTAGGTTGTCCTTGTCTTGTGTATAAACCTCTGCCGAGACCCATATAGGTTACCAAATACTATGTAAACCATTTGTGCTGGTTGTATAACAGTCTTTATATACAGTGCAGTCATATATAAATAAAAATGCTATGTTGAAAAATTTTATGACATACATGCTTGCATACAACACCAGTAATTCCATTAGAATCATTATCCGAGGTGTGGCATGGGAAACAGAGGCACGCTGTTGAGCCTCTTGAATATGCAAGCCAAATATTTTCAAAAGGTCCCCCTGACACATATTCTTTTCCACTCTAATTCCACTCTAACTTTTTGTTTTGAGATTTCCATTTTAGATAATTACTGACATAAAAGACTGCAAAAATAACCCAAAGAATCCTGCGTAGTCTTTACCTCACTTCTCCTAGTTGGAGAGCCGAGATAGCCACAGCACTGATGTAATGTTAGGGAGATCGCTTCAGTGCATTAATGTTCTCTAACCTGCACACTTCATTCAGAGCTCACCGATGGTTCCATAACGTCCATTCTCTGGTACAGGATGTAACTGGAAACCGCATCCCTGTTGCAGTTTGTCATGTTACCTGGTCTTCTTTAGCCTGGCCCGGCTTTGAGGACCAGTGGCTGTTATTTGGTACACTCTCCTCGTTTCAGCTTGCTCGATATCTCTCCATGACTGGACTTGAGTTTGTATTGGTGACAGGGCAGTGTGTGCACTCTGTACCTGCCACCATGAAGACGAGCTCAGGTGTCCCACTGATGGTAGAGTGTCATTTCCATTTGGTGTCTCCATGGGTGGAGAAATCTGTCTTTCCAGTAGAAATCAACTAAAATGTGGAGAAGGAGGAAGAGAATAGAAAATCATCACTTAAACACCATGGGTGGGAGCGTCTGCCAGTATCTCCACTGACAGGGAAATCTGGATTTTGGCAGATTTTCAAGTAACAAATAGAGAAGGAATGATAGAAACAGCAAATCCTCATCTAAAGCCAACATGGTCTTCATTGTTGCAAGCAAAACTCATCCCTGGATGCTAAATGAGAAGCAGGTCTTCAGGGCTCTTGCGATCTTTCGCTCCATGTTAATTGCTGGTTACAGAGGAGTAATCAGTAGCTCAGGATAGGGGGCGCAGCACACCCATGGTCTGTTTCACATGCATCCTCAGGGGAAAGTCATTAGCACCATGAATCTGAAAGCAGAGGCCAACGCCAGGTGCTCTGCCTGCACATGGTGGAGTGAGCCGATCACATGGTTTTCCTCTAAGCACCCACCCACCCACATTCCCTGAGAACTCTTCTCTGGGTGTTTTATTGTCATCGCTGACTCATACTCTGCTTTTCCTACGGTCTCTCCTGTGTGTGGCAACATTCACTTCGTTGGTTTTTGTCTTTTAGTATCGATTACGCTGATTTGTGGAAGAGCAGCTCTCTGTACTCTTGGCTGACGGTGGACTGCTTCCCTATGTGTCCTGGTGCTGTTGTGATTATGAAACCCTCCACTCTTTCTGGGGACAGGAAAACCTGCAATGGTACACACTGGTATTCTTCTTCGGGGACAATCCTCTGGTTTGGAAACCTGCAGTCAGTGACTCTCCTGCTTTGCACAAATTTGTGAGGCTGCACGTTAAGCACGTTCCACATAATCACCTGTGCTCCTGGCTCCTCTAGCTCACCCATTCATTCATCCGCCAGCCCGTGTTAGTCGCTCTGTTAAACAATCTTGCCCTCTTTGTTGCTTACGCTCAAAAACTGAGTCTCTAATTTCACATGATTGATCTGGTAAGCACCAAAACCCACAACCCCACCCCCAAAATTTCCTCAGGCATTTGGGCAGAAATTGCATTAATCCTAAAATATAAGCTAGCTTTCAGGGAAAGAAGGCCCTTTCGATATTCAGCTCTCATTTACTTAAGTTTCTTTAGGTCTCTAAAATTTAGATAATTTTTATGACTGCAAAAGCTGTAATAACTGATATGATGATAAAAATATGTGAGCATTTTTGCATATTAGTAAATGTATATGCATCAGAGTAAAAATATATTCTCCTTTATTTATTAATTAACTGGATGAAGCTGTCCATAGTTTTTAAGTATTAAATGTTTCTCATGTGATAGGTTTTGCTCAACTTTCTCTAAAATCATGATACTATTTTATAATTTCTTGATATTTTTAAAATTGTTTCTGAAATCTTTTCAACACTAATGTCACCAGCTCAATGATGGCCTCTCAGAGTTTGACTGACTTCTGTTGAATCAATAGTCATTAGATGAAGTGGGGTTTAGGAGGAGGATTTACATCATCGTCAATATTATCCATTATTGTTCTGAATGCTAAGATTGTTTTCCACAAGTAGCAATTATACTCAAAATATTTGCCAGTTACAATATAGAGTATGAGGTTTATATACATCAACATCTCTGCCATCAAAGTCACAAACATGGCTTATCGGCATGCCCTGTTCACTTGCTGCTTTCAGGGTTGGAGCAGTGGCTCAATGGTTCAAGTGCTTGCCTGGCAAGCACAGGACCCAGGTTCAAACCCCAGCACCACATGCACAACTAAGTGTCATAGAAATAAAGGCCCAGTGAAAAAGTAGACAAAATCAATTCTCTCTCTCTCTCTCTTTCTCATTCTCTCCTTCTCTCTCTTAAAAAAAAAAATAGGGTACTTTCTATCCAAGATGATTTGTATAAATAATCACCCTTGGTAACTAAAGCCATTTGTAGTTTAGTAAGAGTGCCATCTCTTTGGAAATGAGTTTCAGGAAGACTAATTTCAAAAAGAGTGACTTTCTGCTGTGGAGCTGCTCTGCCTTCCAACGACAATCAAGCTAATCGAGGATACAAATTCTCACATGACTCCAACCCGAGAGGCTCCCTCCAGGTTCCTTATTGGAATCACTATCTTTTCCGATCTCATGCATTTTTCGCTGGTGTCCCTGGACCTGTAGTTGAGGGACTTACTCATCAGACATTTTGTATTCCACGGCACATCCACAGTTAGCTGCCGCCACCCGCGTGTTGTTGCGTTTTTGGATGACTCCTCCTGCTGAAACTTCAGCCTTCCCCCTAAATTTGTCCTAAAGTCATCCGTGCAAGATGCAGGAGGGTTTTTATTGTAATTTTGACTCTTTAAAATATTTCCCATGTTTCAGCAGTAGTTTGACTTCTTCAGCTGATATTCCTTGCAGCTATCTAAGCCCAACAAAAATCCACTAAGTTCAAACATACTGAGTTCCCCATCTAAGCAAATTGTCAAGATAGTTTTATGAGGCATATTTTACAACAATAATGATTGAAATTTTAGAGCCTTGATTTTTAAATTTTCCCAAAGTGTTAATATTTTACCAGAATGGATGAAACTTTTACTATAACGGTACTCAAAAGTCCAATTTTCATATTGATGCTTTTTTTTAATAGAGAGAGGGACAGCGAGAGACAGAGAGAGACTCAATTTATTTAGTTTTTCATATGGCTTTCATTGCTCTGACACTTCATTGTGTACGTGGTGCTGGGCATCAAATCTGTGTCCTTGCACGTGCCAGGCAAGCGCTGTAAATGCTGAGCCACCACTCCAGCCCCACATTGATGCTTTTAAGGTTGTATTTATTATTCAGTTTCTAGAATGCTCAATGCATCCTAATAAATAGTACTAAAAACTATTGTTATTACATTCTAAGTATTTTCGTTCACTTTATCAATCCTCTTGGAATAAAAATGGTTCAGGAGTTTTAGTTATTCAAATGCTTTCAAGTGCCACAAAGGTTCGTGACACCATCTCATTTAATTTGTCTTCAGAGTAATGGTCAATACGTCATGAAGAGGCTATGAGATCTCAGCCTCTCCTTTCTAGGGAGGAAATCTGAACATTTGCAGTCAAGTTTGCACGGATAGCCACAACAAGGACAGGTGCTTGTTGCTGAAAACACTGGATGCTTTTCTTAGGAATGGACGTTGTTTTCTTGCACCCAGAGCCTTGCTGGTATGCTGGGCCCCACCCTGTCAGTCAGCGGATGCTCTGGCACATTTAGCTATTAAGCATCATCTTTTCTTTTTTGCAACCTAGAGGATTCATTTTCCTTATGCTTGAAAGAATGTCTAAAAGTTGTGTAAATATTGTCATCACTTCTCCTCAGTCCTAAAAATTACTTCCTGTGTAATTCTGAGGATTAGCTCATGTTCTCCCTGGCCGACCCCATGCTCCTGCCTCTCGCCCATTCTCACCTTTCCTGGGCTGCGCACTCCGCAGTCAGCCCCTCGAGTGCTCGCGCTATATCCCCACCTGTTTCAAGAAGCTCTTATAACTTCCTGCCAAAAGAACTTGCATATTTAAATTGGCGTTGACCTGGATGTGCTAACTTGCTGGGGTTGCCTGAACGCAGCACGCGCCACAGACGGAGCCCCTTGGACAACAGAATTGCGTTGCCTCATGATTCTACAGAGCTGAAGTCCAGGGTCGGGCGTTTAAGGAAATGCGTCCTAACACCCAAGGCTGCCTCCTTCCACGAGGGGGAGCGTCTGCCCGGCCTCTCTCCTTGGCTGTGGATCGCACCTTCCCGGGGGTCTCCTCGCCTTGCCGTATGCCCCGTCTGCGTGCATCAAAGTTTCCTCTTGTACAAGAGTACAAGAGTGCCTGTCAAGAGTAAGGCCCACTAGGAAGACCTTACTTACACTTCACCACCTCCTGAAGGGCCCCATCTCCAAACACGGCCCCCTTCTGGGGCGCTGGGATCAATCTTCCACCTGTCGATGGCTGTGGGCGCACACCTGTGACACTAACGTCTGCCAGGTTCTGAGTTTTCAATTTCATTTTGTCGAAGTTTGGTGCTGCCGTGCTTTGAATTTGATCCTGGGAAGCTTGCTGTGCTTCCTTATTGATGTGAAGCACAGACTGACGCAGGTCTTCTGTGCAGAACTCCTGTCTCTGGGTGACACTGTCCTTCTGTCCCTTCCTTCTCTCTTGGGCTAACAAGGGCTCTCTGTGCCATTTTCCAGAGGAAGAGGAATAGGCACTGTCTTTCTCTGCTCACACGCCAACTCCCTCTACACCTCCTGGTGACCACATCTCAAAAGTGCATCTCCGGGCGGCACCCCCGGCGAGCACGCACTGAGGTGTCTGGCCCCATCGGGAGCTTCCCAAGAGCAGCGTGGCACACAGCAGGTTCCGAGAGAAGGAAGGCGAGGACCCCCTCCCACCCAGGCAGACCTCAGGTCCACCCCAGAGAACAGGGCCTTGCAGGGGCTTTCCATGTATGCAGAGAAATTGCAGCCTGAGTCGTGTGTGTGTGTGTGTGTGTGTGCGCGCGTGCGTTGAATGCTCTTGGTATTATTTCTGTTGGAAAATCCCACAAAAGCATTAAATAATTCACTCTTTATCCAACCAAGGTCAGACCTCCAGGGAGAGCTTCAGAATTCTGAACTTGGCGCTGCTTGGTCTGATACATATTTTCTGAAACAGCTTCATTGAGATATAATTCACATGCCATAAAATCCACTCTTTTTAAATGTGCACTTTGTTTTTAGTACACACTATACTATTATATTATATTTTCATATATTTTATACCATATTTTTTAGCCTCTTATAAATAAACTCCATACCCTTAGCAGTTACTTCTCATCCCCTGGCAACCACTAATCTCCTACAACTATGGATTTTCCTATCATAGACATACATAGTTGGGATCATATGATTTGACTGACATCGTCCGCCTAGCGTGTTTTGTTCAAGGTTTGCCTGGAGTATATATATTGGTAGCTGATTCCTTCTAGATTCCTGATATCCTTTAGTATTCTTATAAATATTTTGATGGCAAAGTGGTTGAGGAATTTACAGTATTTCAGTTATTGCTTGCTAGTCTAAATGAGTCTACAATTCATCTCTAATTATTGTTGTGCTAATGATTTGGGTGATAAGTTACCACCCCTCTAACACGTTAGTCTCCTCTTTGGCCTGCTTCTGCCAAAATCCAGGTTTCAATTCAATGTTCTTATTTCTTTCATTAAAATAGATATGTTTTGGAGGGTATATGGGAGAATCATCTCAGAAGGAGATCTCTGACCTCCAAGAGATGTCCATTTAACACAGGGGTTCTTCTGGGGAGAACATAGAATCAAGGGGAATCCAAGGGGGGCATCCATGACATGGCATCAGCCTTGACTAACTATGTAAATATACACTTGTTCTTGATTGTTTGATAATGATTCCCCTTCAATTATAACTCCATATTCATCTAATAAAAATAAATAAATAAATAGGTATGTGTTAAAAAAAAAGTTAATGCTAAGTAATAGCTAGCATTTATTGCGTGGTTATCATACACTGAGCTCTGTGATTTATATACACATCTAACATAAAAGAAGTTTTAACAACATATACATTGTATTAGTCAGATTTTCATCATTGTGACCAAAATACATGACAAGAACGATAAGTTTATTTTGGCTCATGGCTTTAGAGGTTTCAGTCCCGTGGTCGGTGGACTCTGCTGCGGTGGGTGCAAGCTGGGGCAGAATCATGGCAGCAGGCATGGCAGAGGAAAGCTGCTCAGTGCACAGCTGGTAGGAAGCGGAGAGCGAGAGGGAGGAGCCAGGACGTAAGATACCATGCTCGAGGGCACACCTCCAGTGGCCTACTTCCTCAGCCTCGGCCCCGCCTATGGTCACCTTTCAAATTATTAATCCATCAGGTGGCTTGAGCTAATGATTAGGCTGCACCCTTGTCATCTAGTCATTCCGCCTCTTGCATTAACACAGGAGCTTCAGGGGACATGTGTCCAACCACGACACACACAAAGCCAGAGCCATCTTCAGCTCTTCCACTTTGCTCAGGAAGTGGGGATTGAAGACCTTGTGCAAGGCCACACGCTAGTAAGCAACAGAGCTAGAACCTGGATGTACCTCTCCAGGGTCCCACAGGGGAAAGGGCAGAAGCGGGGCGGGTAAGGGAGCACTGAAGGAAGAGCAAAGGGAAAGTGGAGGCGTCTTCAGGATGCCACCCAGGGGTCTGTGGTTCTTAAGTGTTGCCACCTGCTGTTTACACCCCGGGGCCTTTGTCTCCTCTTCTGGAACAAAAGTGCTCACTCTCTCTCTCTCTCTCTCTCTCTGATCTCTTCAAAGGCCCTAGCCTAACATTCTCAGTGCAGAGAAATGAATGGCATTGGTAAACACGCAGGTAAACAATTCCGGGTGGACAGGAGCACCTCCAGGCTGTTTACAGAAATGTTGTACATTTAAAATAATAATACTCGGGAATTTATGGCCAGCTACTTAAGAATAGCAGCCTCAAAAAGCCTCGAAATGTGCACACACCAAACAGAATCTCGCCTCTGCATTCATTGTTGAGTAATAAAAATGAGCATAAAGAGGGTTTGGTGGTAAACAGCCTCACAACCCCGGGGCCACGCACAGCATCAGGGGTAAGTGCCCCCAGCTGTCGTTCTGCCAGGGACAGGCACACCAATGCCCCTGATGAAATGGGAGGCTGAGGTGCGGCGGAAACTGTGTGCTGTTCATAAACAAGGCCAAGGTTGGGCGGAGGGGTGACCATCGTGCGCGTTCTCGGGAGCAGCCTGAGTTGTGGAATCCGTTCATTTTCCTTAGTGAGAGCGAGTTCCCAGCCAAGGGCCAGAGGGAGGCAGCGGCTGCGAGGGCTGAGCGCAGGAGGAACGCAGACAACGCTCGATTGTGAGCGTGGAAAGATCAGCTCTGACGCGGACTGGGTGCAGGGGTTGAGGCTGTTCGAAGCTGAAAGGCAGCAGAAGCGTAAACCGTGGCGCTTCCTGATAGAACTGGGCCCCTCGTATAATGAGGCTCATTGAAGATGACACGCATAATTCAGCGCCGTCGCTGCTGCTTCGGCTTCTGTTGCTGACACAGAGTGCTTTAATGGGCTGGAGGAACCACGCCACACTTGCAGCACACGTGAAAATATTTTGCAGGAGAGTTCTGTTTAGTGGCTTGTGTGATAAAATGTGCGCCATTCAGGAGACTGTTCACACCCCTCCATGACGAGCATGTGCAAAGATCACCTGGTGTGTCCATCTCATCTCCTACACACTGCTGTGTGCAAACGGCCTGGGGACACTGATTAGTGTGAAGCCCGGCTTCAGAGGCTACATGGTGATTAAATTCTTGATTTTCTGAGAAGATTGACACGGTGGTTGTGGGTTGGCAGAAACAGACGTGCAGCCTTCACACTTCACAGTTTCCTTGAAAACAGTGCTACACAAGGATGAATAAGCAAAAAAAAAAAAAAGAGCTAGTAAATTAGCTAGCAGTGAATTTCAAAATTCCACTCAGCCACAGTGACAAGAGAGCCCGTAGAGGACTCAGGATGCCACAGCTCCCCAGGATGCCTTGGATGACGCAGAGACACAGGCGCCCAGGGGTGCCTTGTAGGGTACCTGCTGGGAGGTCTGCAGCCTTGTGAGAGCTCATCTGTCTACTCTGTCCTCTCTTCTGCTGTTAGAGAGAAGAACAGGGCAAACCACCCAGGCTGGAGGGGTTCCACCCAGGTACGACCCATTGGGCTGAGCCACTCACTCTGGGAGCATCGGGAGCTTGCAGGTGACTCCCACATACTGGCCACAACCTAGGGGTGAGCTTATCCTCAACAATATCAACTCTCAATTTCACTAGGAATCAAAAGGCTACCAAAAGTGATAGCCAGACCGGAACCCACCTGCCTTGCAATGATGAGCTGTGTCTGCGTGGACATCTGACAGGGCTGTGACACATCACAGCCCATCACCGCCAGTGAATTCGACCATGGTTTTCATGGAGAAATCAACACACTGCTTCAGTGTAATGCTCTGAATGAGTTCTATTTACCCACAACAAGCTGTTGTGTGCACATCACACAAAAAAATGCCTCCCTCTTCCTCCACTAAGTGTGCAGAATTGCTTCACAGAGGTCTGCAGTTTACAAGAAGCCCCCTAGAATAACTGATATCGAAGTTTCAGAAAAGTCCCAAAAGAAGGTGGCCACGGGAGGAAGGAATGGTTGGACCACAGCCCAGCACTCTTGTGTTGGCAGAGGAGGACAACACGGGAACGAAGGTGACTGCAAAACTGGAATCACATGAATTAGAAGGCGAGCCGCCAGTCCACATCAACCCTCCTGAAAGGGAGGAGACCTGCTGCCCCTTGCACTGTGTCAAAGGGCCTCAGGGGAGCTGCCTTGCATTGGGTGACAGGCACGACTGGGTTGGATGGCAAGTAGTCTCTGGTCTTAATGCAAGGGTTTGGAGATGGGGGCTTCCCACGAGCATGTGTGGGAAGCACGTGGTGGAAAGCTTGTGTTTTCTTTGTTTATTCATCACCATGGTCAGAATATGGCTCTCCCAACTCAGTAGTGTTTGGGCCACTGCCAAAATCAACACTCATTACCCAGATCAGCCAATCATACAGATTATCTTTGAGCTACAAGATATTCTGAATTATTGGAATGATTTACCAAAGTTACCATGAGCCTGCCAGTAGGCCCTTCCAGGGGAGTAGGTTCACCTAAGCTAGCAACTAGTTGTTTAGCATTGACAACCTATCTTACCAGGTCTAGCACAAAAGCACAAACTCAGCAACCTGGAGACCCATGATTGAGTTAATAAGATGCCTTCTGGACCTCCAAACATCTCCCAGTCATCCTGAATCTCAATTTTCCATCTGGAAGCCGAAGTGAACATTTCCTAAGGCTCCCTTCCTGAGGATCATGGCACCTGAGAATTCTTTTTTTTTTTTTTTCAGGGCTGAGGACCGAACTCGGGGCCTTGCGTGTACTAGGCAAGTGCTCTGCCACTGAGCTAAATCCCCAGCCCCACCTGAGAATTCTTATCCGTAAGCTTTGTACTTGATCCTGGTGACAGCCTCAGTCTTGTTTGTCTGTGCAGATTCCCATCTCCCTGTACTCTGTTATCATCTCTTCAGTCTCACTGCGGAGTGTTTTATGCTGTGTAACATATTCCAAGGGTTTTGCTCTTATTAGTAGGTGATTATAAATTACAAACTAGTGTCTAAGTTAACTCCCAAGTCAGGCGTCTGCAAACTACAAAGCAGTGATGTCCGTTACAGTGTTTGGAACCATACCACAGGAACACATGGCTCTGTCTGATGTGTAGGGTGTCTACACACACATATGCACATCAAGAGACAGTGTGAGACGTCACCAACGAAAGTCCAGAGGAGACAACAAAGAGAACACTGCCGTCCTTTAGCACACACCCTCCCTGTCTAACTTACTTGTCCCAGCACAGAGATGGCCACAGGAAGGAGGGCCGACTGGACTGAGGCAGAGTGAGTTGGGTGTCATGCCCAAGGGCACGTGGGAAGGTGTCCCTGCTCAGCTGGCCACAGAGTGTCTATTACTTCTGATTCCACTAGTTCTTCAGTTTTATTAGAAAAGTCACTTAAATAAAGCAGCCAGGCACCTCTGAACATCAGCGCAATATCTACTTGAATTTCTCAAAGTTTTACCTAAGTCAACTGCATAAATTTAATTAGAGCTTGGTGTTGGTTTGTGGGAAGCACTCTGATTGAGTTTTTCACCTGGAATTTGTTTGATTTTGTTCAGCACCAGCATCCTTCTATTGGTCACTTCCATTTCCTGCCCAGGTGTCCCTTCCTCCCTGTGGTCTTCAGAGAAGATGCTTTACAAGGTCTACACCAGGGGTGCAGGCTCATCCACGCTCAGCCCTCACAAGCACCCGCAGCCCATCTCCCTTCCACCATTTCATCTGAGTGCACCAAGCTGTCCAGAGGTGCTGCAACCCTGTCCCCGTGTCAGCATCTGGAAAGCGTCCTGCAGTACAGGTGTTACCTGAACTTGAATACAACAAAGTGAGCTGCGTGTTCCCACACTGCATCTCTTCTTCCTTCTGGACCGAGTATGGATCACCAAATGGGACATTGTCCTCTAAACACCACATACCTCCACCCAGAGCCTGGACGGAGCATATCCTCTAGCCAGGAAGGCTTTGCAGACAGCAGACAGCCAACCTTCTAGCAGGAAGGACTGCAGGTCTAGTTCAGCTACTGCTGGTCTAGAGAAGGTCGCACTCACGTCCCTAATCTGATAAATGTTACGTGCTGCAAGAGTTCATTTTTGGAAGACAATGACCTATCCCACTCTTTTTTTGTTTTAATTTTCTAAAAACTGATTTCTGTTACCTTTTTTTCATAGACAACCTAATATCGCACTTTAAAAAAAAAAACTCATCACAAATATATTCTCAAACATATCCACATAAACCATGAATTTTGTGGTCACTTTTTTGAAAAGCTAGAGTGTATGCTTTCTAAAAGTCAACCATTGGTTTTAGTCCCTCGACACTGATGAAAACAATACAAGTTCAATGTAAGATAAGAAACAGGAGAAGAAGAAGACACCTGTGGTGGCCCAGGGGTGATGTTTAAGCTGTAGCTGAGTTTTGTCTTTGAGTTTTATCTTCCTGATGAGTTTTGTCTTTGTTTTCCCCTGAAGTCTCCCTAGATTTTGCTGGTTGTGTGTGAACTTGCATACTCTTACCTCTTAGCCATCTGTCTTTCTTCGAGTTGCCTGTGTTTCTCTCCTGATGAAGGGAGTTGCGAGAGACTCTAACTGCGCTGTGCTTTTTAGACTAGCAGTGGCTTCAGCTCATTCATTAATTCAACTACTTCTTGTGTGCATGTTGTAATTGTGAGGTCCAGACAGATGCTCCTGGCCCCCAAAGGTGTCTTTGAGACACTCTCCAGCTCGGGCCAAGCTCATAAGCACTCACTGACTGACCATTGGATCAAAGACTGACTTGGAGTTGCAGCCCTTCCCTCTGCACAACCCTCCCCTAAACTGCACTAGGAGTGGCGTCCCTGTGCAGCGCTGCCTGTGGTAGGCGTGCGTAGGTGCAGTGGCTCATGCACACTTGAGGAAGCACACTTGACCGTGGAGATCCAAAGCACCGAGCAGCTGGGATGCGTCAGAGCTGACCAGCCTGGGATGGGCCTGAGATTCTGCCCTGTCTACAAGCTGCCAAGTTAGCTGCACAGTGCCCTGTGTGTTGGCAGAGGAAGCAAGGTTCCTGCCTCACAGACAAGTCTTTCTTATTCCTGGGACTGTCAACAGCAGGCACAGCACCTATTGGCATCCATGTCCTCTGTCCCCAGATCCCACAGGGACAATAGAGATGAGGCACAAACAGGGTCCCTTCCAGAAGGGGAACCAGCCTGTTAGCCCAGGTCGAGCTGTGTTTCCTTTCCTTTAGAGACACTGGTAAGGCTGGCCTGTGCTCTGGAAGGACAAACTGCCTCCGTCTGCAGAGGAGATTTGCTGCACCATCACCTCGGGAGAGCGACGATTGCGCCGGTCAGAGGCTGCATAGAACCTGAGAGACGGTGGAGAATCTCTGAGCAGGCTAACCAGGGACCATGCCTCCAAAATGTGTCGTGAATACGTCTCCCTTGTAAGTCACTCAGGCAGTGTTTCCCCCATGGTGGAATCAAAAAACAGGCTCAATAGCACCCTTAACAGCTCAGTGCCTGCTTCCAGAAACCCAGAATAAATCCCAAGCAGGAGGAGGACAAATGGCCTTCTGCTACCCGCTGCCGCTATCCCACCCACCTGGTTAATGGCTGGGCTCTGACCTGTTAGCTCCTTCCTGCTTTCAACCGCAGGAGCTTCCCTCCTGGGTGTGCCTGCCCCTTGAGCTGCCTCAGGTGCGAATTCTTCCTTGTGAGTGGCTTTTTAACCCCTGTCCACGTCGCTGCTGCAGGGGGGCTTCAAGGTAGCTGGCTTGGGCTGCATCCTCTCTTCATTCATTTGGACAAAATGTGCTGTTCCTATGCTGTGTCCAGCACCCACTGGGTGTGCACTTGGTGATTAAGGTAAATATTGTCCCCACCCAGTTTAACATGTCACCGAATTAGAAGCAGCAAGCAGCGATGTGTGAGAAAGGCACTCGGTCCGTGCTGAGACAGAATATGCTGGGGCCTGGCCGTGCTGAGTGACCATTCCACAAAAGACCTGTTGTCAGAGTTGCACAGCTAGGCTTGCAGACAGGGAAGGACCCAGGCCTGGAAAGGGTCATGAGCAGAACTTCCTAAGACAGCTTTCTCAAGCAGAGAAGACAGGCCTTCGGGGAAATCCCTGTATGTGTCTAGAGAAGATGCGGGCACAGTCACTCCAGCATTTCACAACAGAACCTTCCAGATCTCACATGTGCAGCACTCTAACACTAAGAGCTGGATGCCATGTTATCAAATCTCCCTCCAGGTTAGTCAGTGGCTGTGGTAGTACCTGGATGGCTGGACTGTGATACAACCAAATCCCAGCGTTTGAATATCTCAATTGCCCTGATCATTTGCTCTCAGAAGCAGCTCCTGATCTGCCGCTGGACATGATTTGCTGAGTCGGAGAACCCAAAATTGACTTCAAGACATGGTGTAAGACAGGAAGGCCCTCCTGACGTGGACTCTGGCACCCTGCATCATACCATGGGGAACTTTTTTTAGTTGAATAGTTTCAAATTAAACATGTGCATGTGTGGGGCTGGAGCAGTGGTTCAACGGTTGCAGCACCTGCCTAGCATGCACGAGGACCCAGGTTCACTCCCCAGCACCATGTACACCACTAAGTGTTGGAGCAATGAGAGCCACATGAAAAACTAAATAAAATCCATTGTCTCCCTCCCTCTCTCTCTCTCTCTTTCTCTTTCTCTCTCTCTCTCACTGCCCCTCTTTAAAAAATAAATAAATAAATAAATAAATACATGGATGTGGCAAACAATACTAATTAGTTAAAAAAAATAATAAGTTTCATCCCAGCTCCCTGTTCTTCCCCAGCCATCCTCAACCCAGGATTTCCCTCCTGGAGGCAAGATCTAAGAGTTTTCCTGAAATTTCCTTTGGGCATGCAAACAGGTGTGTGTGTATTTTGTTCACACAGATGGGATATTTTAGATATCAATCTGTATGCTGATTTTTCACTTAATAACACACACTCCTTCAGCACACACAGATGTGTCAACCCGTCTTCAATGGGCCAGGGTGTTCTGTAACCGTGTCATAATGTAGTTGGCAGTCGCTCTTCGTTGAGCAGGTGAGGTGCTCCCTTTCTGGTCTCCCGGCGATGTGCTTGCCCCACTGGGAAACACTCTGAGTCTAAGTGTTGCAGCTGGACAAGTTCTACAAATGCATGTCCAGGAGCCCACCCTCCTGTCCAGGCACAGGCCACCTCTCGAGCTATCTAGTCATTTCTAAGAGCTGCCATCCCCCAAGGGCTAGTACACTGACTTTGTCACCAGGGGTTGGCTTTGCCTCTTCTATGACTTCAAGCAAGTGTGAGCGTGTGGTGCCCATTCCTCTGTGTCTGCCATCCTCTGCTGTGCACAGTGTTGGGTCCTGAGATTCATCGTGGGTCCAGCTAGCTGTATTTTTATGCAGGGCGGAATAGAATCTTATCGCACACACCACACTCTACCTTTTCTCCTGTGGCTACTGCATTGCTTCCAGATCCAGGCTGTCATAAGGGAAGAATCTACAAACATTTTTATATAAGTCCCACTGCAGCCACGTGCTTCATTTCTTTCGGGGACAGAATGGTAAGGTCATAGGATGTGTTCAATTAACTACAAAACCCTTTCCACGGTGTTCTACCAGTCCGTGCTCACACCAGCAAAGCACGAAGCAGTCAACATCCTCACACTTGCTTGCTGGTGATGATCGTTTAGTTTTAGCTGTTTCAATGGTTGTGAGGTGGTATCTCATCTATGAAACAGAAAAGCCATGATTTGGGGAAATTTTTTCTACAGGACCATATAGATGGTACATTTGTAAACATTATCAGCATTTCAGGCTATATCTTTCCAGATCTCCTCTCTCTCTCTCTTTCTCTCTCTCTCTCACACACACACACACACACATACACACACTTACACTTTATTTAACACAATCTGGGATGCCTTTAGGGTGATACAACATACAGAGAGCCATCACTGGCACCGCCAACCTCCTACTCTTTGGAATTTCCTGGCATCTCAGTCCTTTCAAGGTTTGTCTTGAAACCTGTTGGGCAGGTTGAGAGTGGGCCTTCTCCTTGGACGTAGTCTTCCCAGGGCCTTGGTTCAGTGCCCCAGATGTGCCAGGAGATGCTTCTCTGGCCAGCTGGAGCTCCCTTTCCAAGCCTAATGTGCTGCCTGCAGCTCCTGCAGCTCCTGGTCTCCAGAGCTGTTTTTACCCAGGCCCCAGGAAATCTCACCCTGCACACCCTGCTTAGTATTTGGCCAAAGACTTGAGAATTCGCTGCATTTCTCTGGATTTCCCTGCCAGCCTCCCTGTCCCCAGAGTCCTGCACCACAAGTGCTGGCCAACTCAGCAGATGCTGACCCACCACACTTGGACTTGACCTCTCCACCTGGCTGGCATGGTGTTCCCTGGCCTGCAGAGGCTGTGGCCACAGGAGGACTTACCTGCTGCTGGCTAAGTGCTCGCTGGTGAATCTCCCTGGAGAGCGCTTTAGCAATATCTAACCACGCAAAATTCCTATTTACTTGGGTCTATCGATTTCACTTTGCAAACTTCACTTTAGAGGCGTATTATCTGCAGGAAGGCCTGCGCAGAGATTTAGATTTTCCATGTGAGATTCTTTGAAATACTAAGAGAAAACAGGTACAATACAAGTGTCCACCAATAGGAAGTTGATTAAAGTATATCACATCTAGAAAAATGCTTATAATATTTTAAAAATGGGTTAGATGTGCTAATACAGAAATTTATTCACTATACTCTGTTAGTAAAAATGCACAATGCAAAGATTATATTTCCATTTGTCTTAGAAAACAAAAGAAAGGGGGAAAAGATACATAAGTTGTTAATACTGCATTCTTCTAAAGGTGATGAGTGTTGATCCAGGAGAAAGATTTGTATTTTATCATAGCTCTCCTTCAGTCCCTGGGATAAACGTTTTACAATGGACATGTATGTCTTCTAGTATTGTAAAACGGATTATTTTGAATCGCCTACTTATCATTAAAGTATGCCAGAGCACAACTAAAAGCAACACAGTGCAATTAGAAGGCATTTTTTAAAAACTGTACACACTGACTTACTACTATTATTTTTTTTAATAGAGAGAAGGACAGTGAGAGAGAGAGAGAGACAGAGACAGAGAGAATCAATTTTTATTGAGTTTTTCACATGGCTTTCATTGCTCCAACACTTAGTTGTGTATGTGGGTGCTGGGGTTTGAACCAGTGTACTCATGCATGCCAGGCAAGCAACTCAACCATTGAGCCACCACTCCAGCCCCTACTATTACTTTTAATAAGCACAGCTAATGCCTTTTCTGAAATGCTTGAGACCAGGAATATTTCTGGGTTTTTTCAGATTTTCAAATATTTACAGGTCCGTAATCTGTCATCTTGAGGATCTATCCAAGTTTAAACAAGAAATCCATTTATATCTCATATGTGTCATGCACATAGCCTGATTTTAGTTTTTTTTTTAATTTTTAGAGAAAGAGTCCATTTTTATTTTTCATCTGGTTTTTGTTTTCCCTTCATTTAGTTGTGTATCTGGTGCTGGGGATCGAACTCAGGTCCTCACACATGCCAAACAAGTACTCTACCACTGAGCCACCACTCCAGCCCCTGCAATTAATCTTATTCAATATTCCTAGCGTGCCTGTGTTTTGCCTGTCACAGATCAGGTATAGAATGTTCCATTTGTGGCATCATGTTCATGCTTAAAAAGTTTAGAATTTCGACACAGTTCAGATTTTGGAGTTTTGGGTTAGAGAAATTACTTGGGGCATCTATATAAAGAGAGCTATCCTATGTCCACAGGATTTGTTTCTACTCACAGAACACTCTCACAAATAAACCAAGATGGTGACTTTGACCATGACAAAGTACCAGTTAGGTCCACCGCCCCTTGGTGTGACTGTGAAACTGCACAGGACACGGGAAGCAGCTCCTACCAACATCAGGCCACCAGACGTAAGGGGCTGTGTTCCCAGAGATCAGGAACAGTGGAGTGGGTCCCAGATTGTACCAGCTTTCTACCTAGTGGCCCTTTGTGGACCCAGGGGCAGGGAGGGGGAGTTCGAGTGAGTTTGGAGTCTGCCAAATGGCCGCGGCTTGAGCAGCAGGAGCGTGCGGAGGAGAAGCTGGGCAGGAAATCCAATCGTGTCTCATGACGTTGTGGACTTTGGCTAAGGCAAGAGGTGGGCTGCCTTTCTCCTTATGGCACACATATCAGCCATGTGCTTTGAACAACGACCCCTAGGGGTCCTTGCTGGGCTGCTAGCTCCTGATAAGGTCGCGAAGCTTCAGTGAGTGAATCTGAGCAAGAACCTCAAGAACGATGCAATTCACCCCAAGATGACTCCGAAGCTGTATGGGTCTTGCCATTTGTCACAGTTCTATTTTAACAAATTTTATTCTCAAAACTTTGAAATCACAGTGTATGAATGTGTGTGTGTGTGCTCTATTACACCCATGTTTTTAAAATTATGTCAACACCTTGCTAACAAATCTGCCAATGAGAAAAGTCAAAACTCTCAGCTCAGGTGGAGACCACTGGCCCTCATCCACCTCCTGTCCCTCTTGTCACCGCACAGTCCTAAGTGGACTTCCTCTCAAAGTCCTGGAGATGTAGGGCCCTGCTGGCACTGAGTTCAACGTACAGCCCAGGATAGAAAGTCCTGCTCATTATCACGAGCAAATGAGCATCTCCAAGTAGTTCATATTTGTGTGGCTTCTCAAGAGTGGATTCCGTCTCCTGTGGGATCTGAGTAAGAACTGGCTCCCAGGAACTCCTGTCAGGTCTCTTCCCAGGCTCAGCCCTGAGCACCTCTGGGATTTGGGAACAGTGCCATGTGAACTAAGGTGAGACCGAGTCTCTGTCAGAGGCTGCTTTCCACCTCTGGGCTGTCTTGGGCTTTGGCCGCCTTATTTGGAGCCAATATAATGAACCTGCACATGACGTCACAGACAGAAAACACCATAACTGTATCCAAGCTCCTGGCACAGAGTTGAAAAGGTCTGGGAAATGAAGGCTGGGTGTTGGAGGCAGGGTGCTGGAGGCTGGGTGCTGGTGTAATTGCTCAGCTTCCAGAAGGGCCATGGCAGTGAAGGCCCAGCTGACCCATAAGTGCAGCCAGTGCTCAAATCCAAGACCTCGACTCATTAATGTGGGTGACCAGGACACCAGATGCAACCCCCTCCTGTGAAAGTTTTCCTTTGGTGAATTCTTAAATAGCCTCCTGGCCTCCAGTGTGCTGGATAATTGTGACCTTCTAACAGTTACCATGGAAAGAATTCCTAGATTATAAATAATGACAATGTGTGTCTCCTAGTTACCAAGTATGTTTATAAAATGAATTCCAAAGGTACATGACATTTAACTCCAGCCTATTTTTAGAAACCAAAGGATAATAAAAGAAAATGGCTTTTTTTTCCAGAATAAAAAAAAATCATAACATGTTTCCCAATCTAGTTATAGAGCAATTGATCTATAAGGCTATTAGGGAAAAAATAAGGGGTTTTATTAATATACCATCCTTGAGGAGTTAAAGAAAACCCAAAAAATGTAGATTTCAGCATTAAATTGAGTTACAACAGTCATGTATCAAATTAGATTCATAAAATCTATCTTGGAAATAAAAAGATACAAGGTCCCTTGGTAATCCTTGTCAGACACATAAATTGGGAGGACCATTATGCCTTCTATTTTGCAAAATATTTTTATTAAAGAAAGTCATTATTTCTGATAAAGAACTCTTGGAAATATAGATTACCTCGTTGACTTACCAAGAAGTGGGAGGGGAATGAGGATTCCTAAGGAATGTATTTAAAAAGAAAACCACTGAACAGGCTCGACATCATACAGTTGTGAGAAACTGAGAGTACCCTGGTCCGTTTTCAGAATATAGCCTTGCCAGGTCCAGCTGGAGCCATTTCAAGTAAAGCCCTTCTCTTTGCTGAATTTTAAAATTAGCCAATCGTGTAGATCGTGACAGAGCTCCTCCAATCAGAGCCAAGGGCAGTGCTGCCCCAGGTAGGAACCTAGACAGGGAGGGCTATGGTTCTGCAGCCCTGCTGGCAAAGGTCAGGTTCTGCCTTGTTCACCCACTTCCGAGTGTGTGTCCCATTTCCTCCATGTGCTGCACACATGCCTGGTCTAAAGGTAAGGAGATCACAGGGACACAGGATTGCTCCTGTCCACTCTGGGTGCTGTTCCAGGAGATGCTTCCAAGGGCCTGGTGCAGAGTGCTCCTTGTGCTCAGCCAGTGTCTCATTGTTAGGAAAATTTCTCCTTTCTGAACCTTAAATCAAACCGTTTCTCTTTTCCTCGGAAACATGGAACTCCAGAGCTTAGTAACTTGGGCCTCTAGGTTAAAATACTTCTTTCACATGCCACATACACTTTTGTAGCTTCTTTTGGTTGAATTTGAATAGAGATTTATTTGACACCATATTTGTTTCCTGGGCTGCTACAGCAAGTTGCCACCAATGTGGTGGCTTCAGAGCAACAAATGTGTGACTTCACAGCTATGCGAATCAGAAGTCTGCTGATCTCCCTGCCAACGCTGTGGAGCATTGCTTCTGGAGGTTAGGGGAGAGCCCTTTTCCTTGTCCTTCCATCTCCCCTCCTTGGTGAAAGTCCCTTCCTCCACTGACAGGCAGAGCAGCAAGCCAAGTCCTTCTCACATCCCTTGGCCCTCCCTCTTCTGCCCCTCGTCCCCTCTGACCTCTTCTGTGCCTCCCTCTGCCTCCTATGCACACCTGTTCCCCCGTCATGGAAGACAGTCTCCCTCTCTGTCCCTAACTTCTTCACATCACAGAGTCCTTCACCAGGAAGATGCTCACACATATGGTGGGGACAAGGGTGTGCACAGGTTTGGGAGGGAGACAGTTCTGACCACCACAGCCTTCGCTTATTCTCCCAGCAAGCGCATGACACAGGGCTGAACGGATGGCAAGGAATGTGACAGCCCCGTGCTGAAATAGCATGTCAAGCTTCAAGTATCCACAAATGAAGGTCATCGTGTATGCAGGGAACCGCAGCTACGCACGGTCTGTGTCAGATCCAAAACTCTGGAGACTTCTGCACTCTCCGTACTCACCTGCTGCCCAGGTGGAGAGAGGAGGCGCCTGCGCCTCTCCGGCATTGACGCTCCATGGAGCTTGCTTCCTGCTTCTGTTGCGGGTTTGCCTCTCACTTCCTCTTGTCTTTTCCAACCTTCCCTTCACCAGTGTTCATCTTCCTGGGTGACATGTGGCGAGCATGGAAATGTGGCATGGAGGTGGGTGGAGGGATGATCATCGGGGCACTTGTTGCAGCTAGGAGAGGTACCCAAGCGCTGGAGTTTGGGGTCTCCCCTTTCCCCCAGTTTTTTCTATGTGTTGTCATTTTGTTCTTTTCTTCTAAATCTGTAGGAAATCACAATGTTATGACATTAAGTTATTTTCAACTGAGTCTAACAATGACATAAATTAATTAATAGGCAACTCATTATCCATATTACAGCTCAATATTAACTTCCTAGCTACAAATAAATTTATATGAATTTTTATTACGATACAAGCCACAGGTCAAATCTAGCTCAGATGAGGCAGGAGGTTGCCTCCGCATGCCTGGCTTGCAGCTGCAGGCTGCAGTCTGGAGTAGGCCTTGGAGGCCTGTGTGGACCTAGAGCATCTCATAAAGTTCTAAGAATTTGAGGCCAATCATCAGACTCCTGCAGAATGGGAGTAGTGGGAAGGAAGGAGCCTCACGTGTCAGGGCAGACGTGCCAGATGTGACACAAGACCAAATGTTTGATGGCGTGCACAACAGCACCTAGAGCTGCCCGGACCACAGTGCAAGGCCCTCAGGAAGGGACCTGGGGCAACAAAGGCTGTGTCCTAGTAGGCAGAGGAGCGGTGTGACCTTGAATAACCACCACAGTCTGGGTTCCTGCTCTGGACTCCTCTAGGGCTTCTTTTCCATTTAAACAATTTATCTTTGTGATGCTCAAGTTTTTGGTCTCAGGATCCCTCTACCTCCTTAAAACACTGCTGAGGACTCCAAAACCTCGTTTCTGTGGGTGGCGTCTACTGATGTTTATCGTATTGGAATTACAGCTTAAAATTTTGAACATGTGTTAAGTTATTCATGATTGATAAGAAACCCATCACCTGGCATCACACAATAGCATGAGCTTATTTAAGAATAATTCCAAAATCAAAAGAACGCCATGGATGAGCATTTTAAGAAAACCTCTGGAACAGTGGCCTGGCAGTTACGGTGTTTGCCTAGCATGCACGAGTACATGGGTTCAAACCCCAGCACCACATACACAACTAAGTGTCTGAGCAACGAAAGCCATGTGAAAAGCTAAATAAAATTGATTCTTTCTCTCTCTCACTGTCCCTCTATCTTGAAAGAATGAAAGAAAGAAAGAGAAAGAAAGAAGAACGAGAGAGAAAGAAAGAAAGAAAGAGAAAGAAAGAAGAAAGAAAGAAAGAAAGAAAGAAGAAAGAAAGAAAGAAAGAAAGAAAGAAAGAAAGAAAAAGAAAGAAAGAAGAAAGAAAGAAAGAAAGAAAGAAAGAAAGAAAGAGAGAAAACCTCTCATGTGTCAACACACAAAGGAGCAGAGTTCCCCACCTGTATCCCCGGAAAGCTGGTCATGATGCCACGGGACCCACAGCCACTGGAAAAGCGACCTGTGAGGTGAGGAAAGTGGGCACCAGGGTTGGCTTGAGCTAGCATAAGCACTGCAGCGAGACCTGCACGGCCCTGAAGCTGGGGACCCGTGGAAGGGCCCTCGTGGTTTCTTCTGCAGGAGAGCTTGCTCGGGCCAGGAGGGAGCCACTCCAGGCATTCCAGAAGGGTACGGCTGACAACGCAAGGAGCTTGTAACCAGAAAACTGCGGATGCTGAGCCCTGAGGGATCCGGGGACTGATCCTTTCACATCTTTCTCTGCCTAGGAGGTTTAGAGAAAGCTCAAACAGGACACCACAATATCCAACAGAACTGACTATTGTTTCCAGTGTTCATTGTAGCCATGAGGAAGCTTAGAAATGCACCAAAATCTTCACTCCATGGCCAATCTTTTATCATTCACCAAATGTACTATTTCAGCTGCAAGGTGGAAGTTCCAATCATGAAATAGCACAGCCAGGAGCAATGGCACCCACCAATCCAGGTACTTGAAAGGTTAAGAAAAGAGGATCGCAAGTTCCAGGCTCGGCCACTTTGTCAGAGCCCCTTAAAACTAAAAACAAAATAAATAAATAAACAAAAAATAATTTTTTTAAAAAAAGGCAGAAAAGAAACCTCAGCCTGGGCCTCGCCTATTTATTTTTTGTGTTCTTCTTATATTTGGATTTATGTTTGAATTAGGCTGACTCTTCTAAATATGTTTATAAAACTCTGCAGCTCTTTATTATTTATAATTCAGGCTTAAAACGTGTGCCCCTGTCCCTAGGTATTTGATGCAAACAAGGCAATTTCAGCTTGAAAGAGCAATGGCAAATAGTTCCCGAGGCTTATTAGTGTTTTATTGTGGGCATAATTCTTCTTTCCGATCTACCCTGTGATTATCTATTCAGAGGAAGCACTTAGTCTCCTCTTAAAACACAGGCAGGCTTTCCATTAACATCAGTGAAGACTGAGCGAAGCCACAGGAGCCCTCGCCCGCACAGAGCAGACGCCCCAAGGCGTGACACACGCAGCTGCGGTCACCCCAGTTAATGCGACGAGAAAAACCTACTTTTTTCTGAATAATCAATTGCAAAAAATGTTTTTATG